>VYZV01022248.1:0-16773 GCA_013401275.1 Pandion haliaetus | reverse complement strand
CGGCCTCCTCCAGGACTGACAGGTTGGGCATCCGATAGCTTTTTCCCTTTGCCTTCCTGCTGAAGGACAATTACTTGGGAGCACAGCCTCTGTTCTTCACAATAAAGCCAAATTTGCTATGCATAGTTGAAGGAAATAACTCTGATGCATGTAGTTCCCATTATTTTTGTAATCCACAGGATATAGTAAAAGATGAACCTTTAAAACATTCAGTTTGCATCCTATTTTATTGCAGTCTGTAATTCTAGAGCCACATGTATAATAATGTCACAATTTCCAGAAACCCACAGTGTTTGGATCTACAGCAGCAATGTAATACTTCGTTCATACTGTATACATGTGGTTACTTTCANCTCTCTCTTTCCCTTTTAGAGGGCTGAATGGACATAAATTGGTACTTGCTATAAAAAGCCCTTTATGCATTGCTGCAAATACCTTGCTTTATGTCTGAATAACGTTTGCAGGAGGTTATTGCTGGGTATCTGCATTACTAGATACTGTTTATATTTGGAACATTGTTTTGTCAGTTGTCTTTTTACAGTTGGTTGTTTCTGTCCCCTTTTTTTGAACCTGACTCAATTTAACTATCTGGAAAGAGTGGAAGAAAAAACCCACAGTGTTTGGATCTACAGCAGCAATGTAATACTTCGTTAATACTGTATACATGTGGTTACTTTCACATCTGCTGTGAAAATATTCATATATGTTTTTAAGTAATAGGAGATTTTAGACAAAAATAAGCAATTACTGGCTTGCATTAGGCAATGTTTAATCATAGAGGTCTTACATTTTACATACATTACATCTGATTTGGCCTTTGGAGCTTACGAGCTAGACTTTGGTAGCAGGGTCTGAGATAGGAAAACCTGAAACAAACACCTTCCTTATTTGTAAAAAGACTCTTTTTGAAGGGCAAGGGTTACAGTTGCTGAAGCTGTTCATTAGAGCTCCCCTTTGCATTTTACTTCTGGGGTTTTATGCACCCTACACATTAGCAAAGAAGTTCTAGATGGTTTAAATTCCAATAGGGAGTGCTAAACCTTTAGTTAAAACTTGTGTAACTCCTTTTGTTTAAAGCCTTTTTGCTTTGCCATGACAGAATGTATTCCTACTGTTAAAACTGAAGAAAAGCCTAGTTTAAAACTCTGTGGTTGCTGGATTCACCATTGGTAACACGTCTGTTAACATGAAAAAGGGAGACTTTATGAGGCACTGACCTGTCATTCTAAATACCAGCATCTATTTTGTAAGTAAAAGATTTTCCACTAAAACATTAGTGTTTAACTTGACATTTGCAGGCAGAAAGATACCCTGGATGCATTCAGACTGTTGGTTAAGGGACAGAAAAGGACAGAGGCCCTGGAAGGGAATGTTGCAAGGGGAGGACAGTTGAGTGAAAATGGAAAGCATTACAGCGGATAATGCTGAGTAGTTAGCCAAGCGTAAAATGTGAAATTGTGTTTTTCTTTAGATGTTCATTTGTTATTAGCAACAAATAATTTCAAAAAGATGAATGAATACAGAGTTCTTAATGTGATAGTCTCCACAAAATCGAAGTATTTACTAGTGCCTTGGCAAGTTACAACTAGAGGCAAGTATGTTTCCATCACTGGTTAAATGGTACTGCATCGAGGGCAACTTGTACAGCTTTTGCATTAAACAAAAGACTGCTGCTACGGCTAGGTTCAGAACAGAAACCAGATTAAGCTCAAATTAATTGTGTACAGTAACTGGTTTGGAAAAGGTGGTGCAAGTTTGTGAGGAAGAGGCATTATGTTGTATTAGACTAGTCTGGTACGAAAGAAGAGATGGCTGAACAAGGACATCGCGGCTACACCGCTTCCAAGTGCAACACTTCTGAAGGCATGGGGAAGCTGCTGCTTGTTGGGGCAGGCAGACATTTGCAATAGGTAACTAATGTTCACGGTTGTGTAGGCCTGGTGTAGTCAGTCAGAAGTATAAGCAATTATGAACTTCCTTCTGAAAAGAGCTGATAAATCCTTTGTTGGATTTACCAGATTTATCCTGCTTACACTTTACGTGACAATTAAGAGGACCGTGTTTGCTCCGCAAAATTGAATTCTTACACTGTGTGCCCACTTCATAGTATTTAGATATTAACAAAAGGAAAAATTTATTTCCTTAGGAAATACTTGTATTTCTAGAGCCTGCATATTTTGTCAAGTTATCATACATTTCAGCAAAAGCTTTTGGACACCAAGGCCAAAAAGTAGAAGGAACACCTTTTACTGTGTTGTACGTTTCCTGTTTTCTGGCACTAGTGGTTTTTAGATCCTTTCTTACTCAGAAAGCACTCTGCTAAATGATGCTGCTGTTTGAGTGTATTCTATGTAATAGTTTTCTTGGGTTGAAACAATTACAGAGAGCTGCAGATGTAACTAGTCTGCAATGGTATGGCCTAGAATGGAATTGGAGAGAGTTTGAAAAAGAAAAAAATTGCATTCATGTGTTAGCATCAGTAGAACAAACTAAAAAGTCATCGAAGACCCAGCAGTAAAGTATTCACAATTTCCATTCACAAATCTACTTGCTTAGAATTAAGTGAGATAAGTTGAAAGCGTACGCGCACCAGAAACGAACAAAAGCTTTATTCAAAACAGACGTGTCTGTTGGAATGTACCAGGACAAATCATCAGACTGCATTAAACCAGTCAGACTTGATCCCCAGAATTCAAAAAAATTTAATACACATTCTGTGGGTTTTTATAGTATCTTTTGGCCCTCTTACTAGTATTTTCAGTTCATAAAAATAGTAGGAAAGATGAAACTGGTTTAGTGCAATAGGAACATAGCATTTGTTTACTTAACTTACTTCTAAAGCACAAATGGCATGAACTGCTCGCCAGTGCAGTGGCTGTATGACCTCATGTCCTGAAACATCTGCTTGTTGTGCCAAAGGGGTGAAGTGTGGTACAGTAGGTCTAGGGCAGCTTTCTGGGAATAAGTTTTACTAGTCTTAATAGTGATGAAGGTAAGCACAGATATTTTCTGCACTGAAGAATGAATACACGGGTACTTTGTATTACATGCGTAATCATTAAGAGTCCTTGTGGTTTTCTGAGTATGTATTTGTTCTCTTGTGTGTATCTGGAATACCATCTTTCAAGTTGTCTTTCCACTTGCTTTCACTCCAGATGATTTTGCCTTGAGATCACGTTAAATGTTTCTTTACATCCTTAATTTTGTGACCCGTATCAAGAAGTGGTCTTGGCCTTTATCCATTCTGAGACCAAATACAAAGATGTAGGAAGTGCCCGTTGTATATAGAAAATGAAAATTCTCTCTACATACTGTGTTTCCAGTAGTTTTGTGCCTTACTAGAATTACTTGCTACATCCTCCTCCCAAGCATAAATATCACAGCATCAGGTTGTCTGAGGTTACTCCACGTTTAAAATGGTAGAAATACTAAACCATGCAGCTGGACAGGTAGTACTGTTTGTACTGACAGATTTTATTTTCAAATTCAAAGATACAGCATTGCTTTAAAACTAATACCACTTCTAAGCAGTGTTTTAAGCCAGATTAGTTGAGGTTCATATTTATGTGGTAATTACAGGCTTACTTGAAAGCAAGGAACCTTACGGCAAGGTATGTGCTAACGTACTGCTTGGCTGTTTACCTGTTACTAGACAGATTTTTTCCTTTGTCATTAACAGCGAGGTTTTCTGTGCAGTCCTAGTCCGGAGTCTGTAGATGGGAGCCCAGGGCCTGCTGGGATGGGGTTTTACACTTGTGCTGTCCTTTTGCCCTTCCACTGAACTCTTTTCATTTCAGTCATGAGCAAACAGTCAGTGCCTGAACTAACAACCCTGCAATCCTCCAAAGCACGCCTCGCTTACAGTACCAAACAAAGGGAGGCCCGCGTGGGCCGGCCCAAGCCAAGGAATGCAGCTTCGGGGTTCTGCTCCATAAATTTAACCAGCACGACAAAAAGGAGATAATATGAGCCTTCGTGATGATCTGAAAGGGGGAGGTTTGTGTCCCATTGATTGCGGTCTGGCCTATTGCCAGGCCCCGAGCCTGACCGACAGTTGAACCATATCGTTAAGGCGTGTAATACAGCTCAAGTCTTGTACAGCAGCCAATGAGTACATATCCAGAGGGCAAAAGTTTATAAAGAGTTGAGGCTGTCCTGTTTAACCCTCTCACACTGCATGTAATATATACTGCTGCCATTCAGAAATAGTCACATTGCTGTTAAAAATGTAAACCTTCAACTTTCTTTACTTGGAAAAAATACATGTGTGTCTCATTTCTAATGTGCAGCAGATTTATAAAGTGATGGGAGAAAAATATGTAAAACTGATTTTTTTTTTTTTTTTTTTCTTCTCCAAAAAAACCCCTCCAGCCCATGGGGTTTTTTTTTCAGTACTACTTTATCCATGGTTACTTTTTTGTTCAGAGATGTCTTGTGGGTTGTTCTACAAACTCTTTCATACAGATGGAGCTATTTATGGCCTTGATGTCACCTCATTTAGCATGTGGCTGGTATTTTTATAGATAATTTTTTCACCTAATGTTGCTGTTAACATGTGGAACGCTCTTTATCAGTTTTCTAAGTACAGCCAGTTGATTTGAATTGTTCTTGCAACTGCTAACTTTAAAAATCAATGAGTAGCTTTCCTCTAGGTGAAGTTTGTGCTAAAGGACTTTGCTGTGCCTGCTGCAGTCCTAGATGTACTATCAGAGAAGTATATAAAGGAGGGTCTGAAGAGAAAGCACACAGTCATTGCAGTTCATTTCACACAGCTTTTCATGCACACCTAGCAGTTAATGTCGTGGTGCTAGGCAGGGGCCCCTGGTTTGCTTTCTTCCCCAAAGTGGATTGGCCTTCCCAGAAAGGTAGGAATACAATATGGAAACACTTCTGTTACACTTGGAATAGAGTGACCATGTTTGCATTTACAACAAGTAGGCATTGCTTGGCCAGCATTGATGGTTTTGATTGGACCATTACAAACATGAGCACAGAACTAAGACTAGTGCTCCATCTATTACACTGCCCTGCCTGCCAGCAGACTGTATTCAGAAGTTTTAAGACCTCGCGCTGTGCTCTGAGGCAGAGTAACGTTATGGCCCTGGGCACTTTAATCTTCACTAAGGCATGTTCAGCTCATGTTTTTCAGAAAGGTGTTTGCAAGAAATCCCTGCTAAGAGCTGTATCTTTTACATTGAATCAGAAGGTGAACGGGAGCATTTTTCAACACATTTGTGAGACAGGAAACTTGAAGGTGACAATTCTAGTCGTCACTCTGTGATCACTACAGGAAGAGTCTGCGAGAAATTGGAAACTGAGATGCCAGTGTTACATTTTGTTGACTTCTAAAGCTTGAGGATACCAAAATGCTTGAAAAACTTCGTTTGCTGCACAGCTATTATAGTCAGAGGTGGAGCAAGTGCTAAAGGTTGAACACTGGTTGATGCAGAGTATGACTGGTGTAAGTGCCATGCTGTTGTCTACTATGCAAGCACGCGCCTTACGCAGATCTTAGATTTGTAATATAGATGCCATAAGAATGTACCATTTGGGTGAGTACATCTGCTGCTTTGCTGGTTTTAAAGAAGTGAATCTTGATGTCCTAATTAAGCTCTTCTCACTTCCTTTCAAACTTGGAGCTGGAAGAGGTTGTATACAATCATAAACCCAATGAATAGTTTTCAATTTTGTTTTGACCTTCTAGACAAAAGAAAGAGGAAGGGGGGAGATGAGCTACATCTCCAAGAAGTTGGCAGGAACGGCGTACATGATAAACAGTTGCTTCTTCAGCATGCTGTAGTTCTCCTAGAAGTATACTGGGTCAGATAAAGGTCTGCAGCATCTGAGCTGGTAGATCCCTCAAAAGAGGAGGGATTTGACTGTAAGTGGGAGGTTTTAACCCTAGGCACCATTTATTTGCATGTTTCTGCCTGAAACTAGCATTTTGGGAACACATTTAACAAGCACAATATATTCCATGCATTTGCTGGAATAAACGGTGCATATAAGCTTCCTCAGATATGCAGTCAGCAGGGAGCTGTCTGGCTTATGATTTTACACATTCTTGCATCTAACGGAGACGTTCTAATGCCAAATCCAACACTCAGACTGACTGCACTGTGTGTGCATTTTTAACACACCTTAAAAGCATCTGTCTCTGAATCGGTGAATGAATTCCATCACAGAGCTGTGCCAGATCTCTGGGTTCAGGTGTCCAGTCTTCAAAAATTATCTGCCTATTGGGAGCTGCACCTCCGAAGTCCAACACTGGGAAGGAGGCAACTGTAGTTACCCTTTGAAACACAGCATTACCTTCTGCCAGTACAGTCACAATGGAACATGAAATCTAGATTGCCATAGATTTTTCTGAAATTAGGCCCAAGTCATTTAATGTTCTCAGACACAGAGAACTAGCACATGAAAAATAATGCTGTCTGTCCCCTTATGCTCAGTAAATGCCAGGGCACATTCCTGCTTACTGCAAGGGTTCAACATTTGAAACAAAGTTCGAAGTACCTCAGTGAGGAAAGAATTGTGGAAACAGAGGATTTTTAGTATTTTGCAAAGGTGCAATATGAAATACAGAGCGTATCAGAAATGGCATATGTTTGTTTTCATTTGTTATCCTTATGATCCTGTGGTATGACTGCATCATTGTAGTTTGTTGCTGTAATGGCTGAACTTTTAGGTTAATTTTTAAGGTATACATTGTTTATTTAGCATTTAATTGATTCCGGCACTTCGGGGTATGCTTTACACTGTGTCCTCCCATTACATGTCTTATGAGCCAAGTACTGTCTTCGTTCTGCGTTTTGTGGAAATGAGGTGCATGGGATGATGATACAGAAGGCTGCAGGTGCAATTCAGTATTGAACTTGAGCAACTGTACCAGGTATTTTACTTGTGGCGTATTTCATGATAGAAGATGTAAGGTTATTCCTCCTTGAATTTATCAGATTAGGTCACTCCTTAATGTCTGAAATGCACTAAAGCCTCCTTAACACAAAGCCCTGTATTTATGAAGCAGACTTTTTCCAGAGCCAAGTAAGTAACAGGTTTGATATTATTTCTTCAAAATACTAGCAGCAATTTAATTGTTTCATAGGCTTATATTACCTGCCAATTTTCCTTTGTTTGAACTAAGGTTGTTTTACAATTATTTCAAGAGGATAAAAATTGTTCTCAGGTTGAAAGTCAGTGTGCCAAGTTACAGCCCAGAGCAGGCTTTTATCAATAAATTTTACGCAAACCTGAAAAAAACCCAAGTTTACAATGGAAACACTGACAGAATTTGAGCCATACCAGAACCAGTAAGTTACTGCGTTAAATGGATTGGAATGATGAGGTTGTTAAACTGGAACACCTTTATGAATGTGACACGCTGATGACAGTTGCTGGAAGTTTTGGCAGAAAGAACCTAGGTCTAGCTGAAGAATATTGTTACTAGAGAGTGTGGGGAAGAGCCCTGTGGTCAGAGAGACCTCTTTGGAGGGCTTACACATCTGATTTGCACACCAGTGCTTGTCAGCTAGAGTGGACCTGGAGTTTTGGTGACAGGCAGGCAGCACAGCAGGTGAAGTCTCTGTGAAGAGCCTCCTCCATTACATACTGGTTTCAGATGCCAGAATTGCGTCTCCTTACACTTAGAGGTGGTGTCTGTGCAGGAACTGGGGTGGCCTTGCAGTTTTCCCATTACAGATCAAAATCTGTACACATGCTCAAGTTGGGCTTTTTGAACAGATTTGTAGTTGCCAGTGCTGCTCTCTTACCAAGAAGACAGATCAGAAATTCCACAGATACACATTTTAAATGAAAAGTTGTAGTGATTACTGTGTCAGTCATAGGGTTTTTCCTTGTTGCTTTTTTTCCTCTTGGGAGAAGTTGCTACAAATTTCCTAAAGTTGTTTTATTCTGAGTATGATACTGAGGAATCTGAAAGATGTAGTTCTGTATATAATTTTAGAAGTGCAATGTTTTGTTTTCACAGACTATCATCTGTTGATGTCCAAAGTTTGATACCTTCTGATTTTTTTTTTTTTAACCTTTTTGTGAGAGCACTCTACGTATACACTTCAAGATGATATTTAAGTCCAAAATCCACTCAAAGATCAGTAACAGTTACTGTTCTCGAAAACACCGTATACTTATGTACCTCCGCCAGAATCACATCTAGGAACCTGATAATGTAAACCTGACAGGGGTGAACATGTAGTGAATGAACAAGGATAAGTAATTCTGTAAAACACATGATGTCTCTTGAAGAGTTTTTTCAAGCTAAGTTGGCAAGTAATTATCACCACTAATACCTGAACAACTTCCTTACATCAATGGGTCGGTGATCTGTTTCACTACAAAACTTCTGGCTTAAAACTGGTCAACCGAATCACAAGAATTCTGTGAACAGTTAAGCAAAAGCCAACCAGTTAACACTGTTAACTGTTTTTAGTGTGCATACAGTCATCTGAAATGAGTATCGCCAGTGTTCAGCTTTGTCTGAACAGTGAAGAGCTGGAGTGTGTGCCTCAACCTTCTGACACCATTTCCAATCTCTTTGTGTCTTCATTCAGCAGCACTCTTCCCTGCTGTGACTAGTAGATGTGAGGGCATTTCTGTCTTGTATTGCCTTTGTGTGCTTATTAAAAAAGAATCAGCAAATCTGTTGAGTGCGTGTTTAATGTAACACAGATGTGGGCACACCACCATTGATTCTGCTTTGCAAATCTTCAGCTTTTTGTATTTAATCAGTGTTGCTTATTATTTACAGAACGTAACTTGAGACAGTAGAACAAATTTTTAGATTAAAAAAATCAAGTTGTTTGGAATCTTTCTAGCTGTCCAGACCAAACAGACCAGTTTGCCAAGGGGGTGATGGACTAAACTGGTGCAACTTATGCTAGCACTAGTGGCACTTAGTTGAAAAGCAGCTGTCCTTCTTATCACCAAGACAAGAATTCTCTTTTATAACCAGGATGAACATAAGCATGGGAGAAGCAGTGAGGACAGTAAGGACTGTACTTCCTCCATTTAAAAACAAAGACAAAGCCTAAAACCAACCACAACCAAACCCACAACTCGGAAATTGCCAAGCCTTCCAGAAATTCACTGTGGTGCCTAATACTTTTGTAGTAATAGTACTTTCTCTCTGACCTGCTTCTAAGCCAGACATTAGAAACCAGTGTTCAGTGATGTTTCTATGGAACAGGTCTGATTAAAGGGCCGTATTCTTTCCTCATTTTTACAGCAGTCTTGCTTGCAATATTTTAGATACCTCTTCTCACGGTACTACAGAATATTAGAGAAAATAGCACAGTTGAGTGTTTATCTGAAAGACAGTTAATATAAAAAACATTATGCAGTGTTGTTGCTCACTCCTATATGGATGGTTATCTTAACTTTCCTGAATGCGTAATAGGAAAGTGTCTCAGTAAAAAGTTATTGATTGGCCAGTAGTTAATTAAAGACTACATTACGCTTCAGACATTCACTCTTCAAACTTGTCAATAGAAGCTACGGGTGCTGTACAGAGGTTTAACAGCCAGTGGGGGCTTCTGGGATAAGTGAAATTTTGCCATTTTACTGCTTTTGGAAGTTAGGAAGTAGGACAGGCAGCAAGATGTGAATTACACTGGTTGGAACCCTTTAACTTCTTTGGAACTTTGCCTCTACTTTTGTTTACTACTTTCTAAGAATCCAATTAGTAAAAACAGGCACTTATTTGTTCACCTGGTGTAGGCTCAGAAAGATAACAATACTGTCATTTAACCGTACCTGGTTTGTATCTAAAATCTTGTTTATATCTAGAAAAGCTAATGGGCAGGAGAGGTGACTTGCTCCAGAGTCACAGTACTTGATAGTGAAGTTCTAACCGCTGTATACCGCTGTTATTCAGTGGAATAATTTTAAGTCGTACATACGTTGTGGAAGTCATCTGTTTACCTAGTGTTTAGGTTATTCTGATTCGGAAAAATGCTACCAATAGAAGAATACATTTTTAAGACATTACACTTTTTGCAAATGAGGAAAACGAAGTACCTTTATGCAGCAAATTGCAATTTTCACACTGGCATTTTTTAGCTTGGATGTGTAACACTGTAATTAACTAATGAATGTCTAACCAAAAGCGAAAGCAGTGCAGCAGGACAGGTAAAGCAGTGAGAACATCTGTCAGCAGAGGTAAAACTAAGCATTTGACTGTTAACATTTTACTGGCACTTTTAAAGATAAATTTGTTATGGTTTCTTAAGCCCCCGCTCTGTTTCGCATTCTTTTAGTTGGCTAATTTCTACTCTTCGTTTTATACTCCTTGCTGACAAACTGACTTTCCATCTTCGCATAACCATAGTTCAGCTGAAGTGAAGTCAAGAGCTTTTTGTCTCTCCTGAAGTTTCTCTCAAAGAGAATCACTGATAAGCAGTACTTCTGAGCCTCTGTCATTTGTTACGCATGTCAGGGATGTAATAATCTCATTAAGAAAATCAGAACTTACCAGATAGTCATCATGTATTACGAATGTAAATTGGCTGATGTTTTTCTCTGCTGTGCTGGAAAGCAAGTATCTTTGGCTTCTATACCTTGTATGCAAAATACGCTGTCGATACTAGACAGAGCAACAATAGCCAAAGCATGCTGAGAGGCCAGTCACCCAGTGGGAGAGCAGCAAAGATGATACTAAGTCAGTCATGAATGACATGTAAGAGATTCTGTTCCAGTAACACTGCAGCCAAGAAGGGAAGGGGNTATCAACATTAAAAGGCAAGGGTGTCAAAGACTTGAAGGAAAATGAATTTTAAAAGGGTGCATGGGTTTCAAGTCTGGGACAGGACTGCTGAAAGGGAAAGGTAACAAAGAAACGAGGCTCCAGAGAAAACATCTGCAGAAAACTAAGCTTAGAAGGCAAGTACTCTTGTGTGCTATTGCCAAGCAGCTTAAAAAGAAAACGCATTGCTATGTGGGATTTTTCTCCTGTATTTTGATCAAAAAGGATAGAAGCAGTTCACTGTACAGGATCTTTACAAAGAAGCAAGATAGGAAGTGGAGAGCACTAATCACAAATGGTGTATTTGGCTTGGAAAATTAGTAACAGCAGTAGCCTGAAAGAGCATGCAGCAGACCCAGAGTGATGCTGTTGGGAAAGGACAGAGAATAAAGCAGGGCTAGGCAGCCTGTAACACAATTCTTCAGGGGTAGGGCGTTCCAAAAGCTTAATGGAATTCGGAATATTATTTTTTTAACAAAATACTGCTAAGGGAGGAACCTAGCATGCAGTTCTTTAGCACTGTGGCCAGTATCAACCTCTGATGTCTGGCAGGCCACATGTGTGTGTCTTTTTTATTATTGTCATTTTTTAATAGATACTTAAGAAAGGTAAAGTATGCTAAATCCTACTATGGAGACTCTTAACCATGGATTTTTGTTTTGTCTTGTCTTAACTGCATGTTCGTATTTCTGTAACCCTTCGCTTTTCAAACTGCTGACACTGTCCATCAATGTGAGCTCTATCTAGGTTGATGCAGTCTTATTTTCTGTAGAGAAGTGAGAAGAAACAGTCAAATCAGTAAAACTCTGCTGGTAGATAGATCCCAAAATTGTAGGCAGTATCCTCAGTTCAGGTTGCTTCTTCCTGTTCATTTAGCACACTGCCCCTTAATTGTAGAAGAAAACTGGGAGATGTTTCTTTGACGTGTAAAACCATGTGAATAGACACCATGTCTTCCAGATCAAGTATTAGAGAATCTATATGCTGTATTTGTGAAGACTTTGTGTTTTTAAAGGCTTTGTCAAACCTCATACTGCAAAATAAAAAAAACTTTGTGTGCTGACAGGTTTAAGTGGAAGGAAAAGCTCTGTTGTTGCACTAAGTCATTTTTCTGCATCTATTTTGCACGTAGGACACAAGCGGAGAGAGTGAGGAAGCCACGCTGCTGTAGAGGACCTCAAGGGCTCTTGCCCCGCTATGTAGAAAGTCAAGCGGAAGGACAAGAACAGCTGTTCAAACTGACTGACAACATCCAGGATGAGTTGTAAGTACTGACTTAAGCAGTTACTTTAAGTAGTTCTGTTTGCTGCCATCATATCTTCATGTATTTGGGGATGAGGGACTAAAACTGCTTTACACACACACAGAGGCATGAACATACGTTTTGTTTGTTTTCTCTTGGTACCAATTAGCAGCAGAGCATGAGTACCTGATGACTTCCACAGTGGCCTGTCTGCTAGCTGTAGACAAACGTCATTGCAGGTGCCACAGGGCTCCTTTCGTTCACTTGTTGCTAACTGACATTGATCAGACATCACATAGCGGCTGTGGAAGAATCAGAGCCTTGGTTTGTTGACTCCTGCTCCTATTAATGTCCCTGGTTGCCTTCTATCATTACAAAAGATGAAATCTTTGTAGGTTTCTAAGTAATCAATAATCCATTTAACATGCATAATACATGTCCATGTGCATTGATAAAACTAGTGCATGTTTTAAGCCTGTATTCTTCTTCCCCTGTAACATTCATACAGGCAGAACTAGTATCTCTTCCCTTATCTTCCATTTCTCACATCCCAAAGCCTAGGGAGTTGCTAGTGATTCTGTGACAGCAATATGTGAACAGGCACTCCGAGGTGGCTCTGGTTTAGATGCGAGAGAAGCTAATTTGGATGCCTGTGGTACATGTTATTCCTAAACTATGGCTGTTAACAGTGACCAAAACAACCTGCAATTTTTTTTTTTTTTTCTCCAGAAAAGTCAATACTGAATAATTTGAGTGGGTAGTATACTAAAGGCACATCTATGTTTGCATGAAAGCAAGTGAAACTGGTGTACAAATGTTATTAGTGGTCAGGTTTGAGAGCATGAAAAAAAAACGCATACAGAGTGAACGCATGGACAGATAGCTGTACATTTGTTTCTGCCCCTGAAACTCAGCACTGGTGAGGCTGCACCTTGACTGTACCATATTAAGTTTTGGGCCCCTTGCTGTAAGAAAGACACTAAGGTGCTGGAGCGTGTCCAAAGAAGGGCGATGAAGCTGGTGAAGGGTCTAGAACAAAGTCTTATGAGGAGCAGCTGAGGGAACTGGGGTTGTTTACCCTCGAGAAAAGGAGGCTCAGGGGAGACCTTACCGCTCTCTACAACTTCCTGAAAGGAGGTTGTAGCGAGGTGGGGGTTGGTCTCTTCTCCCAAGTAACAAGCGATAGGACAAGAGGAAATAGCCTCAAGTTGTGCCAGGAGAGGTTTAGATTGGGTATTAGGAAAAACTTCTTCACCGAGAGGGTTGTCAAGCATTGGAACAGGCTGCCCAGGGAAGTGGTGGAGTCACCATCCCTGGAGGTATTTAAAAGATGTGTAGATGTGGTGCTTAGGGACGTGGTTTAGTGGGGGACTTGGCAGTGTTAGGTTAATGGTTGGACTTGATGATCTTAAAGGTCTTTTCCGACCTAAACAATTCTGTGATTCTACAGGAGATGTCAGTTTGTCGGTTTGGGGTCTTAAAACGTAATTCATTACTTAACCCAATTGCTACCAGTTACCTGAACAGCTGTTTTCAGTGGAGAGTGTAAAATAGATGCAAAACACAGTTATCGCCCATCAAGAGTATCTGCCACGGCAAAGCAGTTAAAATTGCTGATGGTGAAGCTTGTAGAGGGAGCTACCAATTCAGCAGGGTATCTTAATTTCACCAGTGTCAACGGTCAGGCTCTGAAAGCCAGGTACCACTCTAGAATCTACCCTCGGTTGCATGTAAGGAAGAGTTTGTAATCTGCCACTTGATTGCAGCCCTGTGATCTTACACTCGTTACCCTGTTTTCCACTCATTTAAGGGCCTTTATCCATATGCAGTCTGGCTCTTAGGTAGGGAGAATTGAAAAAGAGCAATTTGTGACCAAAATACCGTCAGCTTTTTCCAAGTGCACCTCATAAGCAGGTCAGTGGGCTTTTGTCATCAAGTCACACTGTTCATTCACTGTGACTTTCACCATTAGGAACATCACTCAACAAGAAAACAGTGTTTCTTGTCATGGAAAATAAGTATGAAATTATGCCTCTGACTTTTATCCTAGTATCATAATCAGAAACACATTTAAAGACCTGATTATTTGCATATTTTCCTTCAGAGTTAAATCCATAAAAGGGGGTTTAATACCTTGCTCTACTGTTCTAACTAAATGTTTCCACATTTTTTTCCAGTTAGGCTCACTGTTTCACTTCTGGAAAATATTGCGTAATTACTTCCTGATGTTGTTAAAAAACCCACAAATTCTCCAGAGACCTGGTTGCTTCTACTTTGTTCTACTGGATCATGTTTCATTTAATTTTTCATTTTATTAATTTGAGATCTTTTTAATAGTGTAGAAGTATGGGTTTTAAAAAAATAGTAGTATCTTGGAGTAGTATCTTAAAAGGTTAAATGCCCATTTTGAGAACTAGACACAGAGAAGAAAGTAACACTTGGCAAGAGAAAATGGGTAATGATGCATGACTCAAACTTAGAACAAAATGTAGAGCTTGAACTACAAATTAGCTAATGTTTCTCTGCTTTGCCATTAAATCACTGTCCTCTGTTTCCACTCCTCAAAATATATACATGACACCAGTGAAAATCTTGTATGCAAAATCAAGATATATAATCTGTTGTTCTTGTGCAGAAAATACAAACCTGTAGTCTGATCACCCAGTTGCTTCCACTGAACTTTATAGTGGCTTTTAGCGCTTCAGTTCTGTCCATGGATGTCCCCCATACAGCAGGCTGTAATACCATACATCAGGAAAACAGCTGTTCTGCTTTTGTGGGTGTACGAAACCTTCTCAAGTTTCTCAACTTTGCTGTGGCAATTGCCAAGGACAGTGCCACAGTATTAGGGGTTTCTGATAACTGCCTTCTAATCTTCTTTCCCCACTGGAAAAGCAGCAAAGAAAGCCAGTGTGCCAGCAAGTTTCCTCTGGTTCCGCTTCTAGTGGAAGTCTGACCCGAGTCAAAGCTAGGATCTCTGTAAAATACTGTACTTTCTTTTATGTGCCTGTTCTAAGCAACAAGGCTATTATTCTGCAGGCTATAATGCTGCTCTATTTTAAAGTTGTTTTCTGTGACACTTCATAAAAAATATCCCTCTCCATCCTAATTAACTTATTTCAAAGACAAAACCTTAGCCTGAAGTCTTTGAACTCTAATGGAAGACTGAGGGGCAGTTGCTAGTTTCAGCAACTGTGTTAACATTGTCTTTCACCTAGGTTTTTTTAAGCTGAGATATACATTTTTTGTCCAGTTATTTTACTTAAAGGAACACAATTCAATTATCCTATCCTGTAGTTTCATCCAAGGTTAGAGCTGGGCAAAGTGCATTACAGGCCTTTTTTTTAATAGGATGGCTGTGCTGTTCTCAGCATTTAAATGAAAATGTGAGTTGTTAACTTGAATAAGCGTGTATGCCTTTCTCAAGCTTATGGAAGCAAGAGCATTTGTCAGCTGACACGGCTAGGAGGCACAGGGCAGAGAAAAGACAAGTTCGGTGCAGAATACTATCTTTCAGAGGACTATTAACAGAGAATTACTGGAACTATTCTTTTATACCACAAAAAGAAACAAAGTGATCTGACCTCGTGAAATATTTTTGGTTATTAAAATTCCATTTATAGCTATGGCTTTATTTGGATATAGCTCAGCGTATTTGTGCAAAGTGTTACTTACATGGTAGAGCTGACAGTGCTGGTGGATGGCGATGGTAAGCTTTTCTGATCTACCAAAAAACTCTCAGGACTGACAAGCTTCATTGATTTCAAAGACAGTGGAGTATCTTGCAGAATGTATTAGGACACCAGCAGACAGATTTGTATAAGCAATGGTTCAGAAAATAGTAATTTTGAACCTACCTGACCAGCTTGAGAATCTTAGTTTTACAGATACGCTTCTACTGCTGTGGGTTGTTAACAGAGCATAATTACTTTACTTACCACTCTTTCTTAGATGGAATTTTCTATTTAATTTTCTGAGTTTTTCAGCATTTAAAAAAAAACCACTAATGAGGGTCATTTCAGTAGTAAATCAGAAGTGGGGGAGAAGTGTTTCTGTGTGAAAGATCTTATTTCACTTTTGCATTCCTTACTGCTATTTTTTACCCATCAACCTTTTCAGCCATCATAATTCTCAATATTCTTAACTCACTCTTTTCTACCTCTACTTACTATTCATCACTCAGACTAATCTCTCTGGGGAAACCTGCTTGCTGCTTAACCTTTCACCCCGGTGTTAAACAGCTAATTTCTCTTTTCTAGCTACTGATCCAGGCAGCAGGTTAAACTTTTTTGTTTTCAAAGGCAAGGGAGGTGTGTGGTAAAAGAAAGCGCAGTAGGTTTACAATGTGTAGAAGGATAATGCTCTTGTCATAAGGGTCTGCAAACCTTTCACATTATCAGCAATGGAACTGAACTTAGAATTAAACAAGTATTAGGACTTGTAGTGTTCCAATGCAAGGAAATTACTCTTCTTAAGCCTTGTTAAAGGATATTTTAAAATAAAGGGTATTTATGCCCTTTTAATGCCCAAAGCTAGAAGCCAGGCATTTAGCACTAATATTTGATTTACAGCATCATCTTTTTTAACTGGGTGAGAGGGTACTTCATCAGCTTAATTTTCAGAACAGTTTAAATTAAATACAGATGAATTGTATGTGTTGTGCTATTTGTTTTTCTGAAAGACTTCTAAAGGTCACTCAAAACGTAACAGGTGAAGACATTTGTTAGTTTACTATTTTTAGCTTCAAGTGAATAATTTTTCTTTTTTGCAGCTT
>VYZV01022245.1:43546-93601 GCA_013401275.1 Pandion haliaetus | reverse complement strand
CAGAACCCCCCCCTGCACCCCCCCCCCCCCCGCTACCAAAACCTTGCCACAGAAACCCAATACACATAGTCATTCCTCACACATCTAAAATTATACTGGTTCTTTGCAGTTCCTGACAATGCTGCCCTTGAAGTCAGGATTGCAGTCACGTGCAAACAGACAGGTGTCCTTGTACTTCCCTCCCCCTCCCCCCTTCTCTCCTGCAGCTCACAATCTCTTCCTCCACCTTCCACGGCATTAAGCACCTCTCTTCAGTCTTGCATCTTGCACTGCAAAAGAGCTCCTCCCCACAGAAAGTCTCAAGGTTCTGCTTACACTTCCTGTCTACTTAGTTTAAGAAATATCTCAAATTTTTAGAATGAACAGAAATACTTCTAAAACNGGGGGGGGGGGGTGGGGGTGGTGGGGGTGGTGGAAAGAAAGGTCAAAACCTGCAAACAGATCTTTGTGGGCAGAATCTGATGAGGACACAAGAACCCAGAGAATTTGATGAGAGAATTCTCTTGGTATCAGAACACATTAGGCCCAAATAAAATTATAATTTTAAATAGATTAATTTGCACCTATCAGCACTGAAACGTATGAAGATGTTGCAGATTTCTTCTGGCAGGAATGAGAAAACAGAATTTGTCTTGTTAAAATCAAAATAGATGACCTGTAGCAAGGCTTTAGCCTCCTGTCTTTAGGTAATGATGGTAGGAATGCATGGTAAGGTGCCCAGAAACATCCTTCATTGAGAGATTTAAACAATCAAACCCTTAACCATGCCTCCTTGGTCTTATTTTACCTTCTCTACATATTTAATTTTCAAGCAATTTTTAAACATGTAGGCTAACACTTTAGGATGTTTCACTGTTTATTCTACTCATTCATTTCCATTTATTTCAGTCTTGTGCTATTATTTAATATCATCTTAGTAAGATTATATTTTATTCAACCTAACTTCATACTCTCTTATGAACTAGAAAGATGTGTAATCACCAACCTGAATACTGCTCCTAACCAATACCACACCTGGTTTTCTTTTCTATCTGGAAGAAGGACAGAAATAGCTGTCTGTATATCATTATACTTACAGTTTACTTCACCTCTGTCAAACAAGCTTCTCGGGGCTTTTTCCCGCCTGTGTTATCTGCAAAGCTAAAAACAACCCATGTAGGGTTGACAGCTACAAAATCCTCTGCAGGTCCATGACCTGCAGAAATGTAAATCCTCTTAGGAATACCCAGTGTAAACAAGTTTGATTTTCCTGATACCCTATCAACAAGTTTTAAAGGTGGATGGTGCAAGTATAAGAGAAAAAGTATATATATGTATATATTTTTAATAAATGAGATTATACAAGCAGAATGAAAACAATCTAAAAATGGGAATCCTACAGTATTCACTGCAGCAATACTGTCTAAACATATCCTATGCCAAGAATCATCATTCGAAGGCATTTTTGAACCTGGCAGGGAAAGTGCTGTATATGCATCTCTAATGTTTTTACATGATAGAGAAGTACAGTAACAAAAAAATACTCTGCATTACACAGCTGGTGCCATCACCACCCAACAAGCCCATGATCAAATACCAAGAGGACATTTTATGAGAGTTGCAAGACGAAACTACAAGTGACCCTAGAACCTGGCAATGGAAAAAGATCTGTTTGTAAAAATGACACTTTTAAAGCCCGATCCAAAAGACACTATGCTGCGCCGTTTGTGGTGTGTTCTGTGAGGCTGGGGAAATGAAGCGCCCTTCAGGACTTGTGCGAATTAGAGCTATGCAGATCCCATATAATTATCAAAGTATCAAATGTCTGGTCCAGTTAATAAGAAACCTCATACTTTAGTATACATATTAGAACATCCACAATAGGGTGGGACTTTTATGCTGAAACCACTGAGAGGAAAAAGTTCAACATCAAGCCATTAAGGATCATTATCTCTGAGCCCAAATTCATCTCTCACAAACACAAGAATCAGCCGTGACCTACCAGTCACTGACACTTCCTCATCACAGTCACGACAGAGGTTTCCTCACAGAGAATGTCATTAGAAATGCAATTACTGCTAGGATCCCTTAACATAAAACCACTCTCTGAATCAGCACCTAATGCTATTAAGCAGTCAAACAGCCACTGCAAACAGCTATAACACGGATAACTTGAGGAATCCCTTTGGAACTTCAGAAAGAGTGAGGAATAGCCTTTTGTCTTCCACAGCTGCGCCCCTTATCCTCACCCAGTACCGGAGTCACGTATGAAGACAAACCTATGCTATATGGATCTTTACTTAGACATACACAGCAGTAAAACCACCTGTAGTCTAGACCCCTTCTACCCATGTGATTACGCAACTCTGAAAACTTAAATTCTACTTTCAGAAGCAGACACAAACACCCTTTCCAGGAGTTCAATCAGTGTCAAAGGTCTTTACCCTTGCCTACACAATTACTAACCTGACCTGCCCACGTGTTTATACATTTCACACAAGGCTTGCAACAGCACTAGGGAAACTAATAGCAACGCTGAGGGGTAGAATAGGCTTGTAATAAGCCAAAATGTCTTTGTTCAAAGAAGGGAAGTGGACAGGAAACATGCAAATGGCCACTAGGAGCTTAACACCAGTAAGATTTTCCTGCCTGTCACTTTTCAGCCTTGATAGTTTTCTGTGTAATAACTAGGGCGAAAAAAACCCAGCAGTTGAAGTGAATCCTGCTCTCTACCCATCAGTTTACTCTCAGAGTTGGCTAGAAATAACAGAGAACAAAAATGATCTTGTTGAATAGACTAAAAGTTAGTCATCAAGAGCTATAAAGGAAGAAAGTCTTTCCCAATTTTATTATGGAGTGTTTGTGAAGTCTCTGGGATTGTGGATAGACAGATTTGGTATGGTCATTTCAGGTACGCTCATGCTCTTTTCACAAGAAAAATGACAGACCTGAAAATGAGGTAACATGCTGGCGACTAAGTGAAGTGGGACAGTGGAAAGGAGACTTTGTGTCAAAAAATCCATGGGAGGACAGAAGACAATGAGATGGGACAGCTTTCTGATCTTTCCAAGTGCTGAACTGCACTAGAAAGTATCAAATCAGGTTCATAAAGTATTAGGACTTCTAGAGCTGCAGACATCCACAAAGGCGGGCTGGTGGTGGAAATAAATGAATAAAGGGGTTTTTTTAAAAAAAACAAAATGAGACTTTTCTGGAAAGTTACGGGTTTGTCCCCTGAGATCTCCTGCCTTTAAGACATGGTTATAATTTGCTGTTTTCTTACTTTACTACCAGTGTTACTTTCTGCTGCTGTCATTTGTCTCCCAGTTCCTGAGGGCAGTTTTTGAGCACAGCCTCCATTTGTACAGCTCAGAGTGTAAGAGTTGCAAGCACAGACTGTTTCAGATGCTGTTATTTGATTTCCTTCACTTTTCTGGACTTTTCAGAGTTCCACCTGCCCACTGAGGATGCTTCTGGATTCGTTTCAAAGGTGGCAGCTGCCATTCAGGGAACGTCTAACTCTTTGAATTCCATGAGCCTTGTCTGAAAGCTCTTTCCATTAGGTGTCTGTACCTCATTTCCAGAAAAAAGGTATTCATTACTCAGGACAGAATTTAAGCAGGTATGTAAGTCATTAAATGCAAAGTCCCTTTGGGATAATTACCGGAGATGAACTGAAGTGTGTTGAATCACTAACTAAAGTTTAAGTATATACATATGTCTTTGCATGATGCAAGAAATCATTTTGCAAGACAATTCAAATTAAAAAATAAAGACCTTCACCTGCCTCAAAACTTCAGCAGTACCAGCAGACAGCAGATGTACTATAAACACTTTTTTTTCAGTGTGACTTTTTGGTGTTTTCTATAATAAACGTTATTATCTCCCTAAATAGAGGGAATGTTGATCTTATCCATCCAGAAGTTAAGAGCAGCCTGCCTTTCTTCAATAATAACTTCCACCCACCAAAGCCAGCACATATGGCAGATTCATCAAACAGGTACGTGAAGGAAGAAAATTTCAAGTCCAACTCAAATCTCATGGACATTAATCTCCAGCCTTAGAGACTGCCCTCTTTTCATCCTAATAACTTGAGGCTAGCTTAATAACAGGAATCACTACCGAAAGCTTGAAATGATCATCTTTTCCCCTGCTTACCCCATGGAAAAAGTGTAATTTTACCTGGGGCTAAATATGCTTTCAAGGAAAACACGGTGCCCTTTGTTGTCAGGAGCAACCTGAATCATCTAAGTAGCTGTTACTCCAGAGATAACTGTGGGAGGAAAAAATTGACACTGCTCTCAAATACACTGACTCAGCTGCAGAGGTGTGATTTGTTATGAAGGT
Organism: Pandion haliaetus; assembly: GCA_013401275.1. Taxonomy (NCBI): domain Eukaryota; kingdom Metazoa; phylum Chordata; class Aves; order Accipitriformes; family Pandionidae; genus Pandion; species Pandion haliaetus. The sequence continues at coordinate 89,275 of VYZV01022245.1, read as the reverse complement.
CTGCTTGGGAGCTGGGACTGGAGGTCATCCTCACAGCCAAGGGAAAGCGAAGGATGCTAACTGCTTCGGTCCAAAACTGCCAGACTGAGCTGGGGACTCACACCTTGTGCTACACACACCTCCACCAGGTTAGCTGCCAAGGGTTTCTGAAAATGTTTGGAGTTCTGCCAACTCCGGTAAAGCTGCCAAGGTAGGCCCATTCCTGCATCATGGGCTGTGGGATATCCTCAAATATTTAGGAGTCCAATTACTTCCCGTTTATGTGGGGTAAGTTAATACCTTTCTCTTTGGTAAGGGGTAGACAAAAGATGCTTATGTGCTAGTAATAGATTTCTTCCCATCTCCTGTTCCCTTGACTAAGCTCTCTCTCGCTCATGGTTTCTCTTCTCTGCAGTTTACTTACGTTTGAAACAATGTGCTATTGACATGTAACAAGCTGGATCTTGGGGTAAAAGTGCTTTTATCTCAAGCTGGCTGTCTTTAGATGCAGCCTTAGGGTACAAAGCTGACATAACTAGCTGGATTTTCCTACAGCCACTTCAGACCTGTCTACCTGACCAGGACCAGACAACTGAAACTTTGCTAGACCTGCACTCCAAGATGGTGTGACATGAGCAGTGTGGATGCTGTGTATTCATGCCTGCTAACAAAAGCCCTTTTCTCACAGTCCTACTGTGACACTGCTAAATGGTTTCAGACTAAACAGTTCAGCGTACACAGCAGCAAGCCCAAGGCTATCTGTACTTGCCTTAAGAGGCAGGATCCCAGTGCAGCTGGATTATTACCCCTATGGAAAGGTACCGGTGCAAATACAACTCCTGCACAGGTAACTGGAGCTACTTCTGCTGGGAAAAGAGTTAGCGGTGATGTTTTGCACACAGGTTAGTCTTACATCTCTCCACTTGTGGATCCCCCAGAAGTACAAATTCTGTCTGCTCACACATGGGAGTGTGATTGCGCATTAGCTGACTCAGCTGAAGCACAAAATCAAGATGACCTGGTTTCATACCAACCACAGGAGGACACACGCTATCTGTGGCAGTATAAAAATGCCAGTTACCCATCAAAAGAACAAGTCTGGGAAGAAACAAGTCTACACCAGATCTTTGCTCTGCATCACGTAGCTGCTGCAGCATGTTTGTTCCAGTAGTAGGAGTCCTAAAGCCTGAGTTACTACATTGCTGAGCTATGGCCCAAGACACAAAATGAGAAAGACGCTAAAGCCTAACAGGACAAAAAGAGTCAGGAAGCAAAAGGGAAGAGAAAGAGGCTATGAGACTAAAGTTTAGATGAGAATTACAGGAAAAATGCAGGCTACTTCAAAATGACAGGTGATTCATAAAGGGAGAAAGAGCAGAAAGAAATGAGAGGAGAAGCAAGTTCATAAGCTTATGGCATTTCACGACTTAATTGACTGGATGGAGCAGACATTGTGATGGGCCCAGACCCACTACAATCCTAAATTAAAATCTCAGGAGTGTCTTCTCACCCTTTCAAAGCACTGATAAATGGGTCACCACTGAATTGACTTGTTCACGATTCTGAGGTTGTGGGGTCCTTAAAATGAAGCTATCTATCTTGGGTGGGTGTTGAAGTTCCTCGGGCATCACCAGAAGGGGATTTTGTTCCACTGTCATCATCAAACATGTCCTTCGTCTGAACTCCTGCGAAAAGTATGAGTTGTGTCCCTGGCTCCCTCAAATTATGCAGATATCTAGATTAGGTGGTGCTGAACATAATGAGCCTGTGAAGCACTTCATGTTCTTCTGATGAAAGATGTTACATAAATATATTAAGTAGCATAAGCAATGAGATGCAATCCAGGTATTTCAATATTGCCCATGCTGCATGTGTCTCCGAGTTCTGGTCCCACCTACAGTCACATCTGTGCAGCTGCTACATGGGCTGTTTAGGACGGGAGAAAAAAAAGGTTCATTCCTATGTATGACATTCCTGAGAGAGGGAGCTGTGGAGTTGTATCTACGTTTTGCAATTACCTCAAGGCTATTGCCACAGTGCTTCCTTAAAACCGCTGGGTGCAAGGTGCTCTCCTATGCCAGCTTTAGTGCCTTCAGTGAGCAAACTGGCTCATATTGGCTGTGTTACTACTTCACTTGGGCCAGGTGTCCCAGCCTCCTGGGCTGTGTGGACACAGGCTGTATCAGTCTCCTGCAGTACCTTCTCCCTATTCCCGAAGTGCTCAAAAGGACAGGGTTGTTCTCCTTTAATCTATGAAGAAAATCACAGCTCATATTATGGTATTGCAGCCCAAAGAGGTGAGAGAAATTGTAGCTTGTACCTGCACTCATAATAAACATATCACCAGTAAGGACACAGTAATCTGGATACAGCTTTGCAGCTCCTCTCATACCCTCACTAGGCCAACACAGATGCGATGCACTAATATACGTTGCAGCAGAGACACACCAAGAGAGTTTCTTACCCTTCAGTTACTGAACAGGACCAACAGCTCTAATAGGAAAAACTTAATAAAGTCAGGGACTCGTGGGTAAAGGGTCACCCCCAACACTTTGATATAGTACTTAGCATCTGATGCCTCCCTGCTAGCTCTGCAGTGTCTGCTTCTCACAAGGGCTTCTGAAGGTGAGCACACAAACCAGACAGGTGTCTTCAAGAGACTGTCCTTTGGGTGCATTGCCCCACGTAGTAAGAGAAAAAAGCAAGGCAGAAATCTACTGATGGTCCTTGTGTAAGAAGATGACTGACTGTTCAGATGCAGATTTCTGTTCCACTGCAGGGATGCCCTTCCCAAGATGTACGACAGGGCCTGGGAGTCAGAATTTAACGCTTGCCGTGCCTGCTAACGCTAACACAACCCACCTTTGTCCAGGAAGCACAGAAGTACTTAGCACTGTTTTGGCTGCAACTGCAGCTATGTGCTGTCAACACTTTTTTTCTGTAAAAGAAGCCTTTAAATAAGAACTAACTGCCTAAATAACAAACTTATTACTGCAAAACTCTCCTTGCTGGGCAATAAACACTTATTGCAAAGTAACTACAGTTAAGAGGCTGGCAGGAACACAGTCCTTATGACAAAGACTGTGAATTACTGTTTCAGAAGCGAATCCTAGTAACCTGTGCTACACGTACCAGCAGGAAGAATGTACCTATCCTCTGATTTGAGGAGTGCTCAGAGACATCAGGTTTCAGCTCCCAGTGGATCACATACTCCTGGAAAGTGTCTGATGCTTTTCAAAGTGGCAACCAAAGAGAGAGGTATCAGTGCATTAACAATTTGAAAGGGCTTTTTGAATGCTATTCTCTCTCTTCGACTAATTGCTACAGTTAGACTAGCTCCAGCTCCTTCCTCTGAAGAGGCAGGCAGCCTCAATGTGTCCTATAAAGGAGCTCCCAGTGCAGCTTTAACAGTGGAGCTGTGACCAGTGCTTTCTTGATACTCTGCAGTTATAAACTGCCCGTGAGGGAGATAACTTGGCTTTCTTGAAACAAAGCCTGCAAAGAAGCCTGCGCTCGGAGGGCCAGCAGCATACTAAACGACAGGCTACCTTTCCCCCACCCCAGCCGCTGACCTCTTGCCAATACAATTACAATTGGGAGAGTATATTGTGTAGTGCATTCACTCTCTCCAAGAAAGTGTATTTAAAATGGATTACTTCTGCTCCTTAGGCAGGCGATCAATAGAGATGTGGACTGCAACAAGTAGAGATGTCTGTGGGCTGCAGCACTTATCCTCTGTGTCTCTTCAGAAATTAATTAAAAATCAATGAAGTGTGCAGCCTATTAATAAGGAACCTCCAGATTAACAGATACAAGCACAGCCTTCCCTCAGGTTCAGAACAAATGCAGCCACAGTGCAAGCACATTAGAAATTCTCCAGCACTTCAAACAGTACCGTAAGAACTGTGACCTTTCATGGCTATGCCCTGCATCTGACTGAACTGCAATATTCACAACTTTATGCATCCTTAATAAATCATATGCTATTTGTTTCAAGTTGGTTAAATAGGAAGACTTGGGGTAAGCATTTAGAGGCTTCAGAGTTAGTGTGCTGCCTTTCTAAAAAATGGTCTTATGACAAAGCAAAATCACCAGCATGAAGATCGGATCCAGCAAACACCTAACAGAGGGATAAGTACACTTTGTAATGCTGGAGGTCAGTCTTGCGATTCAGCAATAACTGACAAATTCAGTTATCTGACTTCTCCAACAACCTGAAGACTATGCTTTGCAACCTGGTAAATGCTTAATTACTGTGAAAGACTGAATTTGCCTGGGTTTAGAAGCAGCTGGGCAGGGGCTGAAGAAAGGCATTTTTATTGCTGGTTTCTGTCAGTCAGGACCTCCATCTCTACGACCCCTCCACAGCCCACACTCTATATTAGTAAACATAGTAATATGATAAATAAAGAAAAGATTTAATAAACAAGCCGTATTTTAGAAGGAGAAAGATGAAACGACTTGCCCAAGATCACCGGTGTTGGGGCAGAGGCAGGGACTTCTCCTAGATCTCGGGAATCCCTGGTCTAATACAACACCTATCTATCCTTAGTTACAAACCCACCTTTTTCACACAGCTTTCTTGGGAAATGAGTACTGACCTAGTAGCAGGTAATAATTTTCCACCGGAAGTGTACTGATAAACTGACATGTCATGCACTGGATGCAAAGTTTTCCAGTATTCACCTTATGTTGCAGGTTATGATAATAAAGTATGTGACAAAAACGGTCTCTCCTGTACTCCGTGTACTTGGCTGGTTCAATGAGACAGTATTTTTGGACAGCTGAACTTCTTACTCTCCCCTTCTCTTGGGCAGTGCCCACTGTAGCATACAGGGAACACTGCGGTGGCTACTATCTTGTGTGTTCAGATGAAAATTCTACAAGAAGATCACACAGCAGCTCCCTGCTTTGCAAAAGGCAAATATGTATATAATTCCACTGATCCCCCTGAAACACTTGAGAGGGGAAGTTTTTGACCTCAAGACGCATGTTTCATAGGGCACTTTTGGTCCAACTAAAAGCTTTTAACATTATCCTGTGTTCTCAGTAAATTAAGCGTGGATGACTTTTTTTTTTTTTTTTTCCCTCAGCAGACAGCATGATCGGGACTGAATTTCTGAGGTAGGAGCCTTTACTTGAAAGATGCCCCTGAAGCACACACAGCTTCAGGGCTCTGTATGACCACTTTTAAAATCACCATTTCAGTGTAAATAGGAATACAACAGGACAATGGAAGCACTGCTTCTCCTAGAAACCACCACTTTCAAAAGCTATTGCACTGCAAGGGCCACCAGGCTCTGCAAGAGAAAAGTGGAACAAGGGCATATTTACCCTCTCCCACTCCTGTTTTCTTCTCATGTGAGCAGAGCAAGCAGGCGGTCTGTATGATGGCTTCTGCTTAGGACTGCAATATTGTTGTACAAAAGAAAATGTTCTGAATTTATTCTAAATGCTTTTGATACTCTGATTCAAGAGAGTTCTTGAATAAATTAAAGCTTTGAACCTCCAAACTCTGTTGCCACTAGGTTTCTGAGCATTTCTTAAAAACCCACATCACAGGTAACCATAGTTACCTATTTCATGCTTTTTTTTCCCCCCTTTTCTAATTGAGAAGCTTATGACAGCTGACAGAACAGGAGAGGCCAGCCACATAAACGGAGTGTGCTAGCCTGATAATGGCTGGAGAAACCTGCTAAATAATCCATTAACCTTATTCAATAAATCCAGATGAATGCTAGAGTGGGGTGGGTGGAAGACAGAAATGTGGTTTCAAGACACATATTTCCTCCCAGCTAAAACGTCACATTGTTATTAATGGTTCACAGCATCACTATGTTGACAGTGAGAGCCCACAGAGTGTGAGTCAACCTGCCACCGTGCCCCGCTAGTTACGTGCATTCAGACTGAATAGCCTTTAGTGTATGTGGGGGGGTTAATCATTAAATACAGCCTGTCACTTTTCTTTTCACTTCATGATGCTGAGGAGGATGTTTATAACACAGATAATCTATCCAAGAATATATATGAAAGGTCCATATGCTTCTTGAGTGTACGGAAACAACAGCCAGTGACTTTGCACTGGCAAAGTAAGGGACAGCTGAGCACTGCCCACCGTACTGGGGTGCACGATCTGTCCCCTTCTCTGCTCCTCTGTACCTCAGCTCAGCCCTATCTAGACAGTAACACCGACCCCATGAAGTTGTGAGAATAAGGCATCCAAGGCAAGTTTAGAAAGGCCGTCATGTTACTTTGTTACAGGTTACTCACACAAAACAAAGTATAATGCTGCCCTTTAGGTATGTGGACTCAGATAATGACGGAGCACTGACTGCAGTAATATTTTGTGCTATACAGCAGTTCACTCGTCCTGCAAAGTGGTTCTACATTTTTACTGTGGGACCACAATCCTACATAGAGGAGAAACTACTTCTCAAGTTGTAAATGCCTAAAAAGAAACCTTCATTATGTCCTCAAAATAAAATTGATTCTTCTTTTTGCCTAGATCTCAGAAGTATCTAAATGTGGGTTGGCTCAAGCTTTCAAAAGCCATTAACTTTTAAGGTGAATCCCAGTGCTGGAGGTTTCAGTTCCCAAATCTGAGAAACTTCTCAGCAAGGGAGAACTGGCTCTTTTAATTGATCTCTGTACACTTCCCAGCTACAGCAAATACTTCAGTTACAGCTATGTTTTTGTCAAGCTGTCTCCGGAGCCATGGATGCCATGATTTATTCAAAAAGAAAGAAAAAGACTCATGACACTGACATCTCAAGATTTGAGCGTGTGGGTGGGTGAATACACTGGAAATTTTGAGAGCTGCTGAGCTGAAACAGGTGACCTGAGTAGAACAAAGAGGAATTGGGGCAGGTGTATTTCCACTGATAGTAACATTTCAAGGTCTTAAGACTCAATTCCTGAGTCACTAAACTTAAAGGGAGTTTTTCCATTAATTACAAGTGAGACAGGTTCAAGCCTTGGGTCAGTGCTGCTGCCACTGCATGGCACCCACCTGGAACCTGCAAAATGGGTTGAAATGGTTTTTAACCATTGGCAAAGTAATTCACCGGGGAGGCAGAGGAAACCTAATACCCTTGGGCTCCTCTAAAATCCCGAGTCTTCTTTGAGAAGACTCACACTTGACCTTTCTCCCCAGCTATGAACCATGCCTTTTTGCCTCTCACTCTAAACCACAGACATGAATTTTTCTATGATTTACAATGACGAACTGCTAGCCCTGGCTGCGGAATATGCATGGAGCATTGCCTGGATTAGTCAAAGGTCTTTCAGTAGGAATCAACTTCTTCCTCTAACCTGTGACCAAGACCTTATGGGAACTGGCTGCTAACACCCTGCCTAAGAAACTGTCCCCATTCCTCTTGTGGTTCTGCAGCAGCATTTCCATGCTTGGACTACTGTTCCAGCACTGCCGATTTGCCATATAGCCACAATTGTTATTGTCAAATTGCCATACAGACACATGAACCTTCTTTTTCTTAGTATTTAAATGAGAAGATTCATAAAGGAAGGGTCTGCTAATAGTAAAATAATTGCAGTGAGTAGAAAAGTCTCCTGTTGATTTTGGTTCATTTGGATCAGATCCAAACACAAGAGAAATCTCCAAGTGCAGTTTCCACATGTCTCTTGGCTGGAATTTTTCAACCATACCTCCATTTCTTGGCTGTTTCATTCACAGTTACCTCCCTCTCTCTTTTAAACTGCCTAGATATTTCAAAGGCTCAGCTGTAGAAACTCACCATTTCCCTAAGGACCCAATCATGCTGGGTTTTTTTTTCTACTCTTCAATTAAAACTAACTGGCACCAGGCTTAAAACATTTCTGTATCTTGACTGAAACACACTGATTAAAACACAGTCAAAGGCACATGACCCCCAAACAGAAATACCTTTAAAAAGGTCTTTACTGTAAGGGCTCTTTAGGAGCATGGCAAGGAGAATCAAGCTGTCACTGAGGAAAGCATCAAAAAATCAGGTCAATAAATGCTGTGCAGTTACCAGGTCGTATGGACTGTAATGGAAAGAACTTCTTTTCTAGAGGCACTGAGATAATTGAGGATGCCCGGGATCACATATGCATACATATCAACTGGCTTCTTGCCCAGGAGATTATTACTAGAACGTAACACACCCATATATAATTCCGGCTCTGCCTCTCCAGAAAACTCGCACAACTCCTCCAAACTGCACCGCTATGAAAATTACTTTTAGCCTATCAGCACACATAGCACAGGTCATATGTGCACCTCCCATCCCAGATTCTAGAAACCCTAGAATTCATTTATAGATTTCTAGCCAAGCACAGGCAGAATGAAAGGTACCAACAGCTTCTCAAAATCTACACTGCATCTGCTAAGTGTCACACCAATGGGTTGGGATGGGATGCAGCTGCTGCAAATCTTTTCTAACGCAAGAGCTCGGAAGTGACCATCCTCTGTTTCCATTTGAATTGACGTTTCCTTTTTTTTTTTTGGCCATTTAATGTGTTTTTAACTTGGCGCCCTAAGAAATCAGGCTGGTGCAATCATGATGTTTGCATATTTATCTTTCTATCTGTCCTTCTCTAGTAATTTTTGATGCTTTTGATTGTTTTCAGCCTGATTTGGCACTACACTTGTCTCAAAAGTTTTACATTCTTATGAGTTTCCTGAAAGCAAGTAGGCAAGGAGAGGAGAAAGACTGTAATAGTTTTCCTGCTACTGTGATTGCAGTCTTCCTTGGGCACTAGAGACTCCACATAAGAGAGAGACATTATTGAGGATACTTTAACTAGCACTAGGAACATATTAAATTCCAGATAACCTAATCAGTACATATAAATCATAGGCAACCAGCTCTCAGCAGCTCTACTGCTCATAAAACTGCTTTTCTAAAGAGCTCCAGGGGGCCTCATTGATCACAAACTCCATGAAGTTCTACTGAAGGAAAAAATGCAGCCCTATTTACATACACATATCCAGACTAAAACTAGGGCTTGGTGCACCTAATCTGGGAAGCTGCAGAGCAGCACACAACTACGCATGGGATGCTGAACCCTCTTTCCCTTGAGTTGTTAAATGACACTAAAGGGCAGCTACAGAGATGCTGGTAATGGGGTCAGAGAGAGCCTTTCTTCAGGAAAACTACTGAAAGCTTTGTCCCTCACATGGAGGTTTCTGTAACATGGCCTCACCTAACTTAGCCCACGAGGGGCTGAAGGGTACCTGGCCTCAAACTTACAATAGCTGTGGTCCCCTGTGTGGTGGTGTACCCTAAGGACAATAGGTGTTCAGGAACGGGAAAGACACAACCAAGCACAGTTTCCCCTCACTAACTCTGGGGCTGGAAGCACAGGATGGGACATGCAGCTTAGGAAAGCCTAAGCTGTCTGCAAAGGCCAAGGTTGGATGCACTGCAACTCTTTTAGCCTCACATTGCACGTAGGTGTGGAGGAAGCGCAGGTCCTCTCAACCTGGAAACGCCATGGCAGCAAGCCAGGACACTGCATCTGGCCCAAGCTGGTAAGTCCTGTATGGTGCCCTACTGCACCACAGAGTCCTGCTTGCAGGTCACAGATTCCCACTGACTTGTACATTTCTGCTGTGTCTTCCAGGCTGCAGGGGGTCTATGACCTGTGGAGCTTACCTTGTAGAAATGATGACATCCCCCAGACCACAAAAAGGCTTCATGAAGCTTGACGCAGACTAAATTACTCCTCCTCGAGGGCCTTGAAGCTTCTTCCAATACTAACTGAAAGCCCCCTCTGAACTTCAGAGGGCTTGAGATCAGCTAGTTTTGAGGGAATTAGGTAGCTTTCCAACACTGAGCTCACTCTAAAGGTCCTGATGTGTCCTGCTGATGCTGCAGGTGCACTGGTATCCTGCTCTAACAAAGAGGCAATCCTACTACAGATAAGTCCAGGAAAAAAGACATGGGTTCATTTTACTTTGCTGCTCTTACCACTGGGATGCTAGGCAATTTGGGTGGCAAAAGAAATGGAAACAGGAGCAGGCAAGACTCTCCGACACAGCCTGAAGGCAGGTTTTCTATGGCAGTCTCCCGCATGGACTCTCAGCTGTTTAATAATGTGGTTGAGCCTACAGTGCCTTTTTTTCCTTTAGCGGGAGTACTAATCACAGTCTCATCTATCTAGGTGCCTATTTTTATGAAAATCATACAAAGATAATATCTTTGAGACCTTTTCTCCCCTGTCAAATCTGAATAAATTCAACCAACATTTTGAAAAGTTATTGCAAGGGAAACTGAAGACAGACACAGAGATTGCAATGAGGCTAATTTCCATAGAAAACCAGGCTAAGTCAAAAAAGTTTCAAGAAAACTCAAGCCCTTACACATTCCTTTCTTTTAATGGAAAACAGCTTCCCTTCCATTTTTTAAAGGAGATTTAAAATAACCATCCAGCCCTGTCCTGAGGGGTAAAAAGCCTGAACTACATAAATACACTTTGGGCCTTATTTTATGGACGGCAAACCTCATGTAGCTCTGATAACTACCATCTGCTTCATCTGAACTGTATGCTATTGTTCAGGAGTGAGACTGTACTGGAGCATCTTTGTATCACAAACTGGACCAGAAGCTCCCTGGCACATCCAGGCCAGCAAGCCTGGGCAGCATCCAGTTTTCTTTTTTTTCCAGGGATATCTTTCTCATCTTTCCTGTAACTGCAGCAATACCGTAATTCCCCAGCAGCCAGGCTGTCATAGACTTAAGTCCCTCAGTACCCCAGAAGGTTCACCAACACACATATTATATGGAAAAATTTCATGTCTCACTATGTAGTGGAATTACAGCCAACATAACAGACACAATACTGCCAACCTCAAACACTGAAAAATCAAGGCCAGAGCCTCTAAACCAAAAGATGTTTACTTACAAAATTCTGTAATTAAAAATACTTAGGGGGTTCTGTTCTTTGTTGCCCTTTGGCTTCTGAGACATTAGGGTCTACTTCAACCCTGTTTGCAGGCTCATCCATTCTTTGATTTTGCTTTAAATGAAAGTAGAAAATCTCAGTCTGACTGGAGCTGGAGTTTTCAAAATATCCTGAGGAATGGTGGTTTACAACACAACCGATGGCAAAAGTGTGGATGTGCAAGAAGACTTGGACTGCAAAAGACATTCCCCAAACAACTGACTCTCAAAGGTCTAAAAGTTTACTTAATCTTTTAAATCTATTATAATTTATACTACAGTATTCATACTATGAATTTATATCTCCTAGGCCCACAGTGCTAGGCAGCCTTCTTCTGCCAACGAAAATACAATCCCAAGCCAATATTACTGTATGTGTTTGCATTTTCAACACCCAAACAGCAGTCTTGGTATGTGTTGAACAAACAACACATAAATCCAAATAAGCAGCTAACCTACTGTGCTGGTTTTGGCTGGGATAGAGTTAAGTTTCTTCACACTAGCTAGTGTGGGGCTATGTTTTGGATTTGTGCTGGAAAGAGTGTTGCTAATTCAGGGGTGTTTTCCTTGCTGCTGAGCAGCGCTTACCCAGAGCCAAGGTCTCTTCTGCTCCTCACCCCACCCCACCAGCGAGCGGGCTGGGGGGGCACAAGGAGTTGGGAGGAGACACAGCCGGGAAGGCTGACCCCAACTGACCGAAGGGATATCCCATACCGTATGATGTCATGCTCAGCATAGAAAGCTGGGGGAAGAAGAAGGAAGGGGGGGGACGTTCAGAGTGATGGCGTCTGTCTTCCCAAGTAAGCGTTAGGCGTGCTGGAGCCCTGCTTTCCTGGAGATGGCTGAACACCTGCCTGCCCATGGGAAGTGGGGAATGAATTCCTTGGTTTGCTTTCCTCGCGTGCGCAGCTTTTGCTTTACCTGTTAAACTGTCTTCATGTCAACCACAAGTTTTCTCACTATTAGTCTTCCGATTCTCCGCCCCCATCCCACCGGGGGGGCAGTGAGCGAGTGGCTGTGTGGTACTTAGTTGCTGGCTGGGTTTAAGCCAGGACACCTAGCAAACACCAAATGTTTTGGAAACTTCATGCCATGCGCATTTTAAGAAGGAAGTTGGTTCTCTGCATTTCTTATGAGAGTTAACAGCGGCAAAGGAAAATGGGTATCATCATCCCAGGAATTGTGTGAAACAACACAGAATCAGGTGGAACTGAAAACCAGCTTTCATTCAGTATGAGTGCAAGAAGGGATTCAGTCTCCTGAATGGATTAGGCAGCCGAAGGAAGAGAAGCCACCCCCAGGAGCCCAGCCAGGAAGCTCAGATGTCTCCTGCATGGTCAAAAAACAGCCATGGAGAAAGGGAACTGCCTGAATTCCAACTGGATGTCTGCATGAGACTAAGGGATGCTACAGGATGACACACAGAAAGGAGGACAAAGAAAATTAGAACAAGACTTTTAGCATAACTTGAAGGAAAACCTGAGAATGACAGCTTCTGCATTTAATTCAGGCGGGGGGGAGGAGGGGGAAGTCAGGGGCTGTCTTCCATATATTCCTAAATTAACTGAAATTAAGGAAAAACTTGAACACATTATCTGTCTGCTATGCTCATGGAAACAGCATAACAGATCTCAATTTTTGGCCGGTGGTGTAAGTCAGTAATTACTGGTGTTCAATCTTTGCATGTCCCTGTGGTTCCAAGGCACTGTGACACAACAAGACACACTGTTCTTGGGAGTGGGGACAAGAATATTTTCCAGAGACAAAAGGGACAAACAGCTGAATACAAGCAGCCTGAGCTGCTAAAATTTACGGGATTTCTCAAATGCAAACCCAGACTACACAGTGAGCTGCTATGCCCTGTTCTGATGACGTGACTGGGGCAGTCCTAGCCCCTTTCCCTCAGCTTCACCTGACTTTCCTACCATGGGCACCTAGACTCCTCTGGGTTCTGCCATACTCCTGTATTTTCTACTGTGGGCAGCCCTCAGCCTGCTTATCCTGTGAGGTGCATCAGTGCCTTTGGAAAGGGTGAGAGCTAAAGAACTGGCAAATGAAAGGTAGGGGAAGAGTTCACTGTTTTGGCCAGAATGGGTTTGGCTAGAGGGCTGTGGTTCAGTAAAGCCAGCAGAAGAGATTGTAACTTTTACTTAAAAGTTCCTAGGTGAAAAGAGAAACCAGACAAAAATGGGAAGGGAGACAGAAGAAGATCAATTTACAAGGGTAGTGCCCTCAGTTTTCGAAGGACCTCAGGTAAGGTCATATTTAATGTTTGCCATTTTGAAGGAAATTATCGTATTTTCTCTTGTAATTAGCTGAGCGTTAGAATCAAAGCTATACTACTTACACAGTTGCAATGTGTTTACTGTTCTGGGTTGCGGGTTTTTTTGTATGTCTAATGCAATTTTAATACTTTTATCTTTTATGACAGGACTTGGTTCAGACCAAAATAATCACCATATTAACATTTTTTTCTCACCCACTCAAAGTAGTTCAGTTCATTACTGCAGAAACAGCAAGCCTCCCCAGTCCATCATTAATTCCTACTGTTTTAATTATGAGAAAGAAAAAAATTCTCTATGGAAGATTTTGTGCGTAATGACACCATAAATACAGATCTTAAAGCAAAGCTCTAAAGTATAAACCAGACAAGTCCGTTGCTAAAGTAAGATTTTGGTAAAGATCACATTTTATTTGGTAGGAACTTGATTTTTCACTCTGCCAAGCCATTCTCATGCTGCTCTAAACCCACTGAAATTAACTGCACCACATCTGCCTGGAGAAGAATGAAGCCCTTAAAACTCTCCTAACAATGAGTTCAAACCACATTCCCATATCTTAATTTGACAAAGTTCAGGGAAATGTCAGCTCCAAATGGTGTAGAAAAGACCTATTTCTGTAACTAATTCCAAACAGCTCTTCAACATGGGGAAAGTTTTGATGAAGATCTGAACTTGGACTCATTTCTAGTTTGGGCTAGATTCTTCAGCTACTTTCACAACAGGAGAAGAATCGATAAGCCCACTACTTGCAGACAACATCTATAATGATACAGATAAACTACACATCTAAGATGGATGGTATTTTCAAAGGTATGAATAGACTTAATTAGGATCGTTTTGACCTCAGGGCTTCTGGATCTCCAACTGAAGCATGAGAGAAGTGCCACAACACGGAAACTGTATGCCCACATTTCCAGAATGGAATATTTAAAGTTCAGTACATACTTACGTGGCACCTCAGAGACAACAGGTTTGCTTGCAAACGAGGAAATTCAGGAAGCTTAAGGTGATGCGGATGAATGCACTATACATATACATCCAAATGTGAAAAGCTGGAGCTTGTTTTTTCATTTTGAGAGTAAGTGGCATAAACACTGTGATATTTCACATTTCAAAGTGGTGAGAATTAGCTAAAAGAAGCTAACATGAGGAAAATGACTAAATGTAAACCACAATGTTACACTGAAGTCTAACAATTCCTCCAGGTTGAGATTTCAATAAATACTCTTCTCTTTCTGAATACCGGAAGACGCAACATGAATGACTCCAATTAACATGCAAGCCCACATGTAAAGATGCAAACTGAAAGGATTTTTGCATCCGTTCCTAATCCAGCCCAGAGACTTTCTGGCTGAGAGTTACACCTGACTCAAATTCATTTGCTTCCAACCACTAAGTCCGCCAATACTGGGAAATCAATGTGATTAGACAAACAGGTAAGAAACTCTAGGGGAATCTTGTTAATGGTCAAAGTTTCCTGCTTACTCATGACTATGTTAAAAGAATACCAATAGAAGCAAAGAGGACACCAAGCACACCCGGCATTCACGCTAATAATAAATTCAAGCAAAATCAAATCACACATTAAAGCAAAACCAGGACCAGAGAAATAGATTCTTCTATTAAAAGAAATAACATATTTTTCTACTATCCACCAAAGTTAACTACTTTTTACAACTAACAACTGTTTGCACCACGAGATTTTACTTGTTCATATCCTTGTTACGTTATATTCAGTTCAACTACTGAATGATCTAGCAGGCATATTATTAGATGTAGTAGAATCTTCCTCAGGTGACAAAGGGAAAAGCTTCTTGCATCTATTCTTGCTGATTAACTGATTATAGCAGTAATATCTGGAGCAACAGTGACCATTCCCAATAACTCACAGAGTAATTATTTTCATATATACACACACACACACAAATAAAAAAGCAAATATGAAATGTTTACTGTATTACAGAAAATCTCTTGGGAACCTGACCTGACGTCAATGAAAAGACTTTTCAACTCCCATGGCCTTTGGATTTAGGTAAGTAGAATGGAAAAGCTAGAGAGCGGCTGAGAAAAAGCATAATGTAGCTTCACAATGACCTTCAAATACTGCATAATTATCAGGTTCAGCTTTGACAGATCAGTATTTGGAAAAAAAAAACCCCAAAACCAAAAACCCTCAAATTCTGCATTACTGCTGGATACTTGCTGTCAAGTCCACAGCAGATTATGCCTTGGGGCTTTACACCTTATAAAAATCATTATCAAGCTTGACTGTATCACCAGTGATCAAAACCATTAATGGGAATTGCTGCGTAAGGAAACGAGCATCTTCACTGCTTTCAGCATCTTTGCTGGCTATCCAGATTGCATTTGGACTGTCTGTACTCTGCCTCTACAGCTTTGGCAAACACTTCAGGAACAGGGGCATCAAGGAACTTAAATCCCTACTGGACACGTACAAGAGCTCCAGGTACCGACTGTGTCTGCCAGTTACTGCCGTGGTACCACAGGTCCTTCCCTTGGCTTCACCAGATGGAGCCAAACTAGACCTCAAGTCACTTCTGCTTCTACATAAAGCCCAACTGGAGATTGCTAACGGACTGAAGATGATGCATAAAGAAGCATCTCTTGGCCCTAGTTTCACTTCAGGCCTCAGGTAACTCTTGAGCAGTAAGGCAAAGTCTGGCAAGGGGTGAAGGGCTACAATCTACATGGAGGCTAGAGGCTGTTGGGCAGGATAAGGGCTTAGCCTGGTAGGACTGCAGTTGGATCTGCTAGCAAGGACTAGAGAAAACATGTCATGAAATGGATCTGTCCTAACAAAAAATATTTCTACAGAAATGTGAGCTCTTCTAGGGCTGACCACTTTTGGTTGGAGCATTACTCTCCTTCCTGATCCCAAATCCCTGTAGTTATTCTATGATCAAGAGGCTGATCAGACCCAACACCCAAGACTCAAACAGAAGACATGTGACAGCATTTCCAGCATGGATGTAAGACCAACATCCATGAAATCAGGGAGTAAAATCCACCCCTTACTGGACAGAAAACAAAATTCTGCAGCCCAGACCAATTTCTGGACATTACTTTTCATGGAAAGTGGATGATACAGTTAGTATAGAGACTTACTACAGAAGAAGCAAAAGTTTGTACAGTGAGACCACCAGACTTGGTGAGAAGTAATTTCTTTTTTTTTACAAAAACTGTTCTGGCCTTGAGCTGTCTCTGCCTGCCTGCCTGCATTTCAAACAGCTGCTCACCTCTTTCCACAGACACCCTGTTTCACAAAATCTAGTGAGGCTGTTCAGAAATAAGTGGTGACTGGGAAAGCTGGCATGGAACAAAACTTAAAAGAGACAACTTCAGAAACCCTGAAGCCTGAGGTATCAACAGAAAAGGACTCTTTCTTTTTTTAAGGACATAGTTAAAAACAGCCCATAGTTTTTCAGCCACAGAGAAAATTAGCAAAGAGAGCCTTCCATGGCCTTATTTATAATTATATTTACTAAGGTACAACAGTTAGAAAAAGATGTAGACTTTCTTTTCATCTTTCCCCTGTAAAGCAGGTTTTTTTCCTTACTTTGTGTTTAGCATCTCAGGGCTCACGACCAATTTTCAGCACATGAAGAATATTGGCTTCCCTTGGGAGTATTGTCTACTGCGCCATACAAGGAACTCTTTCCTTTTTCTAACAGTAGCACACAGCTATTGTGAAGATACACCAGACTAGGGACTATCACAGACATTCAAAATGTAACACTCTGTCCATTTCAGCCAAGGATATCCATTCACATGGAGTGGGACTACATGTAAAATAAGCAAACTAGACAAGTGCTGGTAGGATATGGCTGTTACACTGCTCCAGGGACACCCTGCAGATAGCTCTGAACAAACGAGGCACCAGGCACCTGCCTGACCATAGACGCGACTGCAGCAACTACCTCCTGACAAATATTTCCCTGCCCATTTCCATTTCACATGGGGTTTTTTTGTGTGTGTGTGTGTGTTTTGGGTTTTTTTCTGGTTTTGAGCTGCCATTCACAAATGAACATGGAAATGGAGAATTTAAAGGGCGAATAAGCCAGCAGGAAAGGTAAGGGACCAGGATTTACTCATTAATCTCAAGTGACCTCCCCTTCTCCCCTTGACCCACTAATGACTGGGACCATGGTAATTGCCACTATTTAGTGGGGAGGGGTCCTGAGGAGCCCCATTAGCTTTCTTAGGATGAGTGGCAGAAGTAATCACTTTAGCTATTAGGCAAACAAAGAACTGCAGGTTCTCACAGGGCTTGTGAGACCCACCCGAGCTGCTCTGTCCCCTTCTTTTGCTTAAGTTATTTGCTGGCTGGCTGGTAGAAGAATGCCATCAATGTTTGCTAGCTGCTTATAAAACATTTTTCCAACGGGAAAAAAGTGTGATCCCTTCACCTCCTCCCTGCCACTGCCACCCCCACACCCCAACCAGCCATTCAGCTGCTTGGCTGCCTCCTCTCCTCTTTCCCACCCCTCTCTGTCTGCCTCTTTTTTGACTGTATTTTAAATCGCCTTTAGCGTGCTTCCTTAATGCGCTGTCACACATTTTAATTCCAGTTCTTAGTCTGTCAACAATGAACTCTGCCAGCTAAACAGAGCTGAAACTGCTTGCAGTTGGCGGCAAAGATCTATTGAAGTGGAGGGTAACATTTTTCAATTGCAGGCTTTCATGTAAAATACTAAACTGTAGTGCAGTCTTTCTACTATAGACTGCGATTAAACTGTAATTCCCCGATAGACTTATAACCATGATTTCCTACCAGCTGGCCTGGGAAATTATTTCTGTACTTCACCCAACAGAGCTGTTATTTAGATGGCACACACAAAAAAATGCACATTCAGATTTGCGGTGCCTGCGTTTGGAAGGGAGGAATGTGCCACAGCTCCAGCCGGGGGCAGGTTTCTACAGTAGATGGCAGCACCCAGGAGCTCTGAAGCTTTCCAGCTGGCCAGGCTATTCCAGCAGTTCCCTCCTTCCATGGTCTTACTTGATTTTCACACATTACCCACAACAGGGATGTCCTCCTTCCTTGCCCTGCCTCTGGTTGTAGTCACCTCAGCTTTCCTTCCGAAAGCCTTTCTTTATACGCCCCCTTTCAGAGCAGGTGATGCTCAGCAAGTTCTGCTAAAATGGCTTCCAAGCAGAGTCAGAACAGAGAACCTAGCCCTTTGCTAACTCTCTTATTCGACAAATTTATTTCATCCCGTAAAAAGAAAACAGTACAACATATTCTTCAGGGCACGAAACTTCAGGGCTTTGTACTTCACTTGCAGCATTCGTGCAGTGAGAACAGAGGAGCAGCAACAGGTAACGCTAGCACAGATTACAGGCCAAAGGAAATGAGATGTGGAGAAGGAACGAGCTCCAAGCAACCGTTCTTAGCTTTGCAAACTGAGAGCACAGCATATGTTGTCTTTATTATCCTCCCGCTCCGGCATTTGCCACTAGGCATCTCCCACTACTCATTTGCACCAGGAACAGGGCACGTTTCCCTCTGTACCAGCTCCAAGTCTTTTCACATGCTTCCCTCCCGGCTGTGGCTGTGCACGCTGAGGCCTCTGCTCCAGCCTGCCTTCTGTGACTTGTTACACCCGGGTGACTCACACAAACACTCCCGGATTTCTCTGGGGTCAGAGAAACAGTAACCACCACCCTTCTACACTGTTCCAGCCAGCTTAGCTGATTTAGACCGAAACTGGCACAAGCAGCGCAGTGACAACCCCAGGAGGAGTGACCTCTTCAGACAGCACAAGCACAGCCGAAGGGGACTGTGTCCCCCAACACCCCTGCCTTGGCTGGTGTGACTGGCAGGTCAAGGAGCAGAGCAACTGCTCCGGGTACTGCATGTCCGCTGCCACCTACAGCAACACATGGATGCTCCCCTACATGCTCCACAAGTGGCAGTAGTACGAGGAATCATCACATCCCCCTAAAACATAGCTTGTACATCTTTAATATGGAGATGGGAGTACTGAGGTCCTCAGAGAAAGAAAGGGATGGAAGAAAAATCTGCAGAAAACATGATGATAAGCTCACACTTTTAGTAATAGAGAAATTACAAGGTATGTTGCTGCACAGCAATTCTGTTGGATGCCCCTGCACAAGGCAAAGGGTTGTACATCCAAACCTACAATGAATGGTATAGCAAACAATGGCCACTATATGAGGCAGACCTAATTTTAACCACAGAATAAAAAGACCCAAACCTGCAGTTTTAAAAATTAATACTTGCTTGTCCTGAACTTTTCCTAATACTGCCTTTTCAAACCTCGTTGCCTTAGTTCACGCTGATTTGGCAACAAAGGTGTTAAGGAGATCTGCAGTGGCCCTGAAGTATGTGGAGCAACACAGGCTGTTTTCTTTTTCCTCCAGATACTGTTGTGGCATAATGCACTTGAGGAAAGTATAGTAAGACAAATATGAATGGGGAGGGTTAGTACTACCTCTAGTACTATCCTGTAATCACATTTCAGTGTGTGCAAGTTGATTTCTTAGTACAAAGGCAGAAGCCATTGCTCCTGCAAATCAAGACCTGGGATTGTTTTCACATCGTGCACCTGATGATTTACTTTTAGGCCTTTTATTTTGTGGGGTGCATTTCTAAGCCTTGTTTTAAGCACCCAGACATCTCTGTTTTGCCTTGTGCATTCAGAGGTGGTACGGTAGAGACCAAGGACAGGGAAGATAGGACTGTTTGCTGTGGCTTTCATTCTGCTCCATTCCCTTTCCCAGATGAATGCAATAACTTTCCCTGCCACTTTGTCGGTGAGACAGAAATATGCAGCATCAAACATGCCATGTTAAAGTGCTGTCTGGGATATGAGCTGAGGGAGCTTGAGCCTTTGCTTGTGTCAACAGCATCTTTCACGTCTCACAGGCATGGGGAGATGAAGGTCACTGTGAAAGAGCACTCGAATCAACACAAACCGAACTGACAGTGTTAAGCTTGAAAAAACCCCAACCTGCTCCCAAGTTTTTTTTCTCATTTTGACCAAAAATAATAGGAGGAAAATACCTATTTAAGAATATCATACTGCTAATAGGCACTCACCCTCAAACCACCTTTAAGATAACTAGAGTACTGTGCCTCCCCAGGACCTTAGCAATGTGAATGCTCCCAACACACTTTCCATTTCTGGCTTTGTACAGAACTGAGTTCTGGGACTGCAACTTGCTCTTCCCTCTCTTTAAAGCCACCTTGCCAGCCAGACACTGGTTGCTGCTGGGAAAAGTCCCTGTATGAAATATCAAGTGGATTAGCAGAAAGTGGCAGAGGGAGAGAGAAATACATATTGCAAGTCTGATTCACGCACCATACCAATGGTGAGAAGCAATCTGAATGAACTAGGATCAAGCTCTAGCCATTTTTTCTTTCCTATGTGCATGGAAGTGAGTTTCATTTTGAGGTAAGGCTCCAAATACATCTAGTTTTAAAATACACAGCAGATGATTTCATTTGGCAGCAATACTATACTCCTATATTGTCTTCCACAACTGAGTTCAGAGAACATGAGAAAACCCACCTAATGAATCACTGTCATTATGCTTATATGTTAAGTAGGTAAGGACTTCCACCGGCATTGCACAGAGGGGAGTATGAAACACAGGAGGGATAAGGAGGCCTGCAAAAGGTGAGACAGAAAGTCCACAAATTAATCAGAAACACTGCTACCAATCTTGTGCTGTTACCACAGTCTGAGGACATCCCATGCTTGCAGCACACTACTATCTGCTCTGGATACAGCATGATGTTAACATCAAATCAACAGCGGGGATATTGGTCTTCTAAAGGATTGGGAATTTAGTCCCTTCCCTTAAAACAATCAACACAATAGCTACTTGAACATTCAAAAGATGGTTAAGTCCTACTACACTATTTCAGGAGAAGGCAAGATCAAGGCCAATAAAGAAACAACCCAGGACATTGATTTTTCAGGTTTACAAAATGTTTCAGACAGAGCTGGCTCTGTGGAATTTGGCATCTTGTAAGAGTTTAGCATGGAAATAATGTATAGCCTCTGCCACATATTCAACTTCAGTATGCATGGTAAATTTTTATGATGGGAGTGGGGTGTTTGCATTTTTTTTTCATTACGAAATTCTTCATTTGCCACAAAAACAGAAAGACTAAAGTTAAACTCTATATAATGTTGCCCATAGCGCTGGCAATTTCCTTTTTGTCCTACACTGCATTCTCCTGTAAGATCTGTGCTGACGGGGATCCCAATGGTGAAGAAGGCATCTGAACTGGACAGAGAGCCAGGGATCCCCAACCAGAATCACAGGCACTCCTGTACCACTAGACAGAGGATGAATATTAAAGCTCAATAGCAATTCCAAACCCTCTGGCTTTTCACTCCCTTTGCTGTAGGAATACATGCCAATGTACAGTTAATCTTACTTTTCCCTTTCATGTTCCTCAGCTAAGTAGTAGCTGGAGACAGGAAGACAGAAAAGGAATATGCTGCCAAGACATTTTCATCGTCAGGGCTGTGTCCCAACACTATTTATGCCACATCATTATAGTTCTTCTCCCCTCCAGATGAACGAAGAGAACATACAGCCTCCAGACACGAACTCAAAGTCCTTTGTACATTCTCACCTGAAAGAAAATTCCCACTGCAAAGAAATGCCAAATTGCAAAATAGTGGGAGTTTGGAAAAATACTTGGTTCAGATGGTAGGAATCTGTAGCGCACATTTGAGCACGATACTGAACAGCAGTCAGCAATATACCATTGTAGTCATGAAGCCCAACCACAAATTGAGCTGTACAAGCAAGCAACAGACAGCAGCTTAAAAGAAGAGATTATTCCCCTCTACTTATTTGAAATTGCATATGAAACTTCATGCACCTCTCCGCAGCACAAGAGAGATGTCAACAGATCAGAGAGAGTCCAGCAGAGGACTGCTAAGACGGTTAGGGGAATGAACTAGATAAAATACAAGTTGAGCCTGAGGAAGCTGAGTTTGTTTACCCTGGAGAGGAGGTGGCCAATGGGGGAATCTAACTGCACACTTCCACTACCAAAAGGGAAGTTACAGAGGCAAGTGTCCCGAGGCAACAGGCACAAGTTGCAAGAAAGGGAATTTCAAGCGGGTAGAAGGAGGCATCCAGGTTGTTTGCATTTCTGTGTTTGCTACCCTTCCCTTGCAGATTGCCCTACTGGTGAAGTGAGGGGGGTTGAAATGTTTAATCCAGTCACTTAATCCCATTTACTCATCAACAGAATGTCCATCAAAAAATGAGAGGAAAAAAAGAGAAATGTACAGAGCACGGCCCTCTAAACTTCCTTTGTGTGTGACTAACATGGTGTGGGGGAAAAAACCTGTCCCTCATTTCTGGGACTACCTGAGCGCATTTGTCCCCCCAAATCAGTGAGAACCGGTGGGGCACGATGCTGCCAATCTGGAGAAGACCCCTGAAGAGGGATTCTTCTCACCTACAGGGCTACCTATTTTCAATAAGTTTATCAGGTGATTGAAAAGAAGATACTACCTATCCTCCTCCAAATCTTTCTCTTTGTAATTTGAGCCATTGTGGACAGCTCCCCTGAAGTATCACAGGCCATCCTGGCTGCAAAACAAGGAGGCTGAGAGCTATCATGGACAAGGGACCAAGCAGGCTTCTTTATGCTCAAGCCAGCCCCAGTATTCTGCTTTTATCCACCACCTGCCATTAAAACAGGACCTCATCCCTAAGCTGCAACAGGAAGCTGATTTTAGTATCACTTCAATTACAAAAAGAGAAAGACTGCAATGCCCAAGTTATTGCAAGTGAGGAAACTGCAGATAAACAATAGCTTCTGACACAAAGGAGTGACAGTCAACATATGAACCTCTAAAAGCATCAGCTCATCATTCTTATTATGAACCAAGCACCCACTTTCCCCTTCTATGTAGTATGCTTCTGCATGCTACTATCAAAAATGAACACAAGGGTTATATTTAAATCAGCAAACAATAATGAAATACTTCACAGAAAGAACCTGTTAGGAAGTTGGATCTGCTAGAGAATTACTGGACTGGTCAAATGATGGCCTTCTCCAAGAAAACATAAACTCTTCTGTGCACGTCAGCTTTTTGCCTCTGAGGAAGGATGTTTCTTTGAAATATGAATATTCTGAAAAGCAACGGGGACCTCCAAAAAGCAACAACAAATGAAGATTCTGTAATGACAATTTCAGACTTTGCTGTTTACAAATCCAGCTTCAGATAGTAAAGGTCCATCCCCTTTTCCTGGGAACCCTGCCTTGCAGAAGTACTGATCTGTGCAAAAGTGTTTTTCATGACATTTGGCTACAGACTGAAAGCTGCAAGGTTGACTCATATGCAAGACGATGGGGGATCATAACAGTGTGTGTGGGTTCTTCCAATCTTTCCATGAATAAAAAAACCCCAAAACATTTCAGCAAGGCAGGCTTAGCAGCCCTTGAGAAAGATTTTATAAAACCTTTACACAGAATTGCTTTCCCTTTGTAAGTAAGCATTGTTGTTCAACACAATGGCCTTCACTTAGCAGAAGTCAAGGGGCAGCAGTCTTTTTGTGATAGGTAAAAAAGGTGCCTTGCAGCACTACATGGAGTGAGGTAGATAAAACGTTTTAGTTGAAAGAGAAAATACCTGCTTGCAATGACGTATAAATGGTTTTATGCCCTGCACTTCATGTGCAGCTGTAATGCAACTCTAAGGTCTTCTGAACAAACTCATTCAGCACTTAAGAGAAGGAAAATGTGTGTCTGTGGCTTCCTCAACTTCATGAGCTCATTTCAGCTGGGTCTGAGGTTACAGAGTCAGTGTACACTAACTCTGTGACTGCAACTTGGCTTGCCTTTTACCTGCTCCTCCACTAGGTCCCTACAGTTTCTGGGGTGTAACTAATCATCTCCTTGTCAGTAAGAGTGATATTTGACAAGGCCTTGATTTCACCTTGTATTTTTAAGCAACTTAAGTTTTGTTCTGTTTCCACTTATCCCTCAATTCGCAAAATCAGGAAAAGAAGAGGCTAAGATAATCAAACCCTTATCACAATTATACTTTGTGGCAGAAGACAGCTTTTGTAGCTGATATGCCCCTATAGAAACTTTCTGCAAAAATGCAGTAATGCATTTAAATAGCATTATATTGGGCATGCTTGTCCCTTTACTAGGAAGAAGATGGTCTATCAACCAGCTCCCTGAACAGCTGACTAACCTGAAACAGCTTCTGAGTTTTGCTTCTACAAATCTGAGTAATCCAAGTAGCCAGTTCTGCAAAGAGTTACAGTATGAAACAGCATCTTCATTTCAGCAATTTTCCCTCCCCCCTCTTCTTAATTATTAGACTCTGGTCCCATGTGTCTGAACTCTGTAAACACCCCACAGAACGACTTGCCTGGTCAAGACTTTGCACTACCTAACACAAATGTCTATTAATAACTGAAGTGATGCACAGCAGACAAGAGACTTCCCAAAGAGAGACAAAAGGCTATTAATTCCATTTATTTGCACATATTAAATATGCAGCAAATAACAAACATGCACAGGAACATACACAGCCCTCCCAGGGGAAAAAACTCAGAAGTAAAAAACAGGAATGACAGAAAAAAAAATAGTATTGCTGAAAAACATTACGCTTTAGAAGTAAAGATCAAATGTTTGCCTGTGAGAATAGGAAAAAAAAAAACACGCCAGGATCAGAGAATACCCTGTTGTGCGTGGGATTCCTGCCATGATATGGAGCGGGGAGAAGATGTTCAAATAATAAGGTTATTTTGACAATAAGGAGTATTGTGTTAGTAGGCGTTTCATATGAAAAGCAGGAAGCAATCCCCAAATAGTAATAACTTCAGGTGTCTGGTTGCTAGCACTAGCATTTTCCTAGGTGTGAAAGAGCATATGGATGTCTGCTTTTATGGTTATTTGTTGGACAGAAGGAGTGCCTACGATATTCATGGATAAAAAAAGTATCCTGTAAGAAGTTGTTGTTATACACCAAATGACTCAGAAGGTCAATGATATTGACTGACTGATTAAAAATGAGATTTATAAAAAAGAATCAGATGAATAGCTTGTGTACATGAAATACGGCAAATAACAGATAATGCACCAGGGGATTTATTACTAAAACCAATTTGATTTTCTAAGCCTTAGGTAATTTAGAACCTGCAAGCAAATAAGAAAAAGGCTGTTCTCCTCTAGAAAATCTTTCTTGTGGCAAAAAATAAATAAAAAAAGGAAAAACCTGCTAAACATTCTCCCCCCCATAAAGCAAAACAGAAAAGGAAATAGGAAAAAAACCCCAACCCTTAAGGTAGCAGAGCTCTATGCTTCATAACTTCATGTACTGCATTGTCAACCAGACTGGCAGATATGAGAAAGCTGACAGCTCTCCAGAGGACCCCGCTGAAGCTGCTGTGCAGAAGTCTGGAACGGCACAGACCTGATCCCGCATGTAATGAGACTGAAGAGAGCTGGAAGGTAAACTCCCTCCCCCAGCTGTAAGGAAGGAGCAGACAGGCTGTCTGCCAAGCCTCACGTGTGCCCTTCTGCGTGTGCAAATGCAGATACACAAGCATGAGCCTTCCCTCCTGGGTAGCTTTGCCTGGGGGAGGCATTCTTGTGGGGAGGAGGAACTAAAAAGTCAAGGTTCTGTTTGCCATAAATACGCTGCAAAAAGCCATTAAATTATATTACATTAGGAAAAAACCAACTTGCACTCAAAGAGTCTTACTCATGAATCCAGAGAATATACAGTCAAATCAAGGAAATACTGACATTTCTGTGCTCCTCTTTTATGCCTTAGGTTAAGCACTAACTGGAAAAGCCTCATTAACGGGTGACGGTTTTAGCTGAAGGTCTTGTGCACAAGGCTGGTGGAGAATATTAGGCCTCATTAAATTAAAAAAAAAAAAGAAAAAAAGGAACAAACATAGCTGCTCTAATACTCCATTCAGTTTGTCTAATTCCACTTTAATTGGTATCCACGTAACTGATCTCTTGCATTCCTTGTGGAACCATCCCAGACACACACACTTCACACAACTGAATGCAGCAAACAAAATCAATCCTTTCTTTTGCTCCCACTGATGCCAGCCCAAAAAGGCTCCGGAGGAACAGAGGGACTTTTCACAATCTCCCAGCAGGTGAGGCAATCCAAACAACATGGCTGTGGTGGCAACTTGGAAAGCACACAGCTCAATGTCAGATGCCAGAGGAGTGGTGGCCCGTTGGTAGCTAATAACTTACTGTGATCATTGTATAAGGCAACGTACCAGTGCTTCACCAATTCCTGCAAATTCACCACCACCTATAATGACCAACCAACCCCTAGCAACACTATGTGACTCCTCTTACTGAATGTATACCACTACCACGGTGAGGTCATCTCTCAGCAAGTTCAGGCTTTCTCTGATCTGTATTTAAAATAGATGCCCTGCCTCTACAGGTCATTGACTCTGAAAGCCCAGAGTAAACCTGCTGAAGAGGCTGAGGGTAGGACTCACAGCAAGCTGAAGAGACAGCAAGCCAAAAGTTGACACTGATAGTTGCATGTTTGCTGCCTACGGCAGGAGCTATCCTGTTACAGCACCACATCATTTATGACTTAACAGGATGAACGATCAACAAAAGAGACTGCAAAGGACAACTGCCACCCTAATGCAACGCTGATGTCAGATCTTTCCTACTTCAATAAAGCATTCTGTATTACCAGTGTAAAGGTGTAAAGGTACAGAATGGGAATGGGCTTGCAACCTTCATGCTCCTTTCCGATAGTAATGCAGAAAAGGGCCTGTTTTGCATGATGGTCATACCACCTCCACATATGATGAAATTAATACACATACAGCTGTCCATTAATACACCCACATATGTACATGCACAGACCCGGAGAGCACCAAGACAAGACAGAAAGAGAAAGATAAGGAACACACATATTATTCCTTGCATAATATGCACAGATGTGACTTTGGGTTGTAGCTGCTCCGATATGCGATCTCCCTGACTGCATTGCAAAGTAGTAGTATTTTCCTTTAGGTGCAAGCATTCCTCAGGAAGGGTGGCTGTGACCCTAAGTCTAAGAAGTCAGCATCGAATGGAGATGCTACTGGCTTGCAGATTTTTAAAGGAAAGTATCTCATTGGCATTCCTTTGCGTCCAGCATACCTCAATTAAAATCAGCCACTATGCAACAACAAAAAAAGAATAGAAACACCAACAGAAATAAGATTGATTTTATAGCCTCACACCTGTGGAGAGCAGGATATGTATGAGAATTATGATAATTCTGACAAAATTAATACATAATGCTGTAATCTGGGGAAAGACAACATACTAGTCAAGTATAACACACGTGACACTAATAGTCCATGCTGGTACCTTTTAACAACAGATGGAAATACTATAGCCAGGTGTCTGCTTCTGCATCAAACCCCTGTGGCTGCACTGCAGGACAGCCACACTGACCCCACTGACACGGGCTGCCAAAGCCCCGGTGCTTTTCACTCCAGGCTCCTTCTTGTGAGGTTCATCTATCTAAAGTCTTTAAAGGCAGTAGGAGGAAGATTCCTTTTATTCATCAAGAGTTTAAGCTAGTAAAGAAACGCTTGAGAAAGAGAAAGGATGCAGAGCTTCACTTTTCAAAGTGCTGAGCGAGATCCTTTTGTTCCCAGTAAAGACAGCTTTAGCAGCATTGCAGAATGACTTGGAATAGGGGAGGGACTGGGAATTTTCACTCTTTGCTCAGCCTGAAAGACCTAACTAAGGTAGGTGAGCCAGCACATGCTTTTTACTGCACATCATGAAACTAAACCCCATAGCTTCCATTCACACGTCCACTCTTGCTCTGCTCATTTTTGCTAATGTGCCATGTTCTCTTTCTGCCCTGCTGTTTTACTGTGCTGTTGCTTCCTTTTCCAAGAGATAATTAATTAATGCATGAACTATAACAAAACTAAGCAATCAGAATGCAAACTAAGAAGGAACAGTGCATTGGAAAGGTATGAGATATTCCTTTTAAACATCAACCTGCATACTTATTTAACTTTCACTGGCCAGAACCAGTCTGGCCCCTGGAACTTGGTCCAAGAGGACACTCCTCTAGAGCAGATGTTCCCTTGAGTGCTCTGCATGGGAGGATGTGCCAATGGTAACTACAACGTTTTGACAAAGACAACGCTTCCGTGATGTCACCATCAGATGCTTGCTCTCAGCAACCTCCAAACCGATCACACAAGTCGTAATATGCTCATCCTCTTCCCACATCCATGGCATCCAACCAGACCACCTCTTCCATACAGGAGTGTTTTGGCCATGTTGAGTGAAATTCCTGGCCCACCGAGATCATGGCTTATTCTTCACCTCCGCCACATGATTCTCTGCCTTCCCTTGACTTAGCCCATCGCTCACAAATGCTGACAGTGTCTTAAGGTGGTTCCTCTCTCTTTGCTTTCCTCAAAGCCAGCAGAGACAGGCCCTTTCAAAGCACTGCTCAGAGCGTGCCTCTGTTTTCCCTGTCCTTACTGCCCCTCTGGAAGTATCATCTTTCTCCATTAACTATACAGGGGCAAGAGAGCTATAGACCACAATGTGAGTTACCTTTCCTGACACCCTCCTGTAATCTATGGGAACTTGCACAGCTATATACGCTGCGATGCGACTCTCCATTCCCCACTCCTCCATACTCAGGCATGCACACACAGACACACATGCAAGCATACCCAAGGCTTCATTGCTGCAGTTTCGGCTGATAAAGAGAGCAGCTTTACGGAAAACCCCTCTAGGACTGAGTGCACATTCTGCAAAACTGCCTCTACAGCAAGTAAATAAATAAATAATGTGATCCTCATTTTTGATTTAGACTGTAATTTCCTTTTTAATAACTATCTGCTTTCACAGCACACTCACCAACTCAACAGTATTTAACAGGAGGCTTATACCATTTTCAGGGGACTTCAATTATGAATTAGACAGTAAACTTCTTCCTCTTCTTTTTTTTTTCCTCTAACAGTTATACTAAGTGGCAGTGTATTCAACTTCTTCTTCAAACAGATGTATTGCTTCAAGTTTTTACATCAGGGAATACGGCTATTCTCTTCCTGCCTGACTTTACTGTTCTCCTCACGGCCATCAGATTAAAAACCAAACCAAACAGAACAAACCAGCACACTGAAAAAGCCCAGGCACCAAATACACATTGTCCGAGATGAATCCCTTGTCTCAATCATTCAATGTTCCTTTGTCTTGCTACATACAGCCTTTTTGGTTGAAATGAATAGAAACGCTTAAATTTCACTGTCACCTCTGTCCGTTTTAAATGCCAAAACACATTTGACTTTGTAATGAACTGCAGAGCTGTTTATATAGCCTCCATGATTTAGAAATAAGCAATAGTCCCCATGAAATCACTCATTACTACCAAGTTTGTTTATTAGAGCCTCAGGCAACTGTAAGGGCAGTTAACTCCCTAACACCACGATTGCAGAGTCCAGTAATGACTTATTCCCAGGTCTTTCTTCTACTAGATATGCCACTCCTTACAGGCAGAGTTTTTACATAATGCTTTAAAAGTTCCATCTCCAAATGATCATTCATCATTAAACCTAAAAAGTAGTTAAGTGTGGTAAAGTTACTGGGAGAAAGATGTATCCTACAAGGGCCAAACAACAGGACAACCTTCATTTAGAAGTCAGAGTCACAGTCTCTAGGCCAGTAACAACAAGCCTGAGAAAAGGGAAATGCTGTCACAGAGAATCAACCATGACACATTCAAATTTGGCAAGAGAGGTCAGGAACAAAGCGATGCTCTCACACCACTGCCAATGAGCACCGGCGAGGCATGACGGGGACCCAGCCAAATCTTCTGGCTTTCCACTCTTACAGAAAGTTATCAATAGCAGACACAAAGAGCAAAGAAATTCCCAGCCATTTTGGCTACTCGGAATTGATCATGTGTCAATCTTCTGGTTAAAAATAATTTCAGCTGATTGCCTCTTTGGAGGTCAAAGTAAAACCCCTTACTCCCATCTTAGGAAGAGGACAGAGATGTATTCTGATAATGAAAATGAAGCAGAATTGAGTTATGCTACAGGAACTCCTACGCCACGTGGCTCAAGTTTTGAGAAGGAGGGAAAAGTGAGAGGGCTTGTATTTCACTTCTTACTTCAGCAGGACCCAGGTGATTAAAAGGGACTCTGGCATCGGCTGTCATTGTGAGTCACGTGGTTGGAACTAACTGCATCCAACAGGCCAAATTCAGACTGGATTTATGAGAATGAATCTCACACAAGACAGCGATGTTTCTGGTTGAAGTTGGTCTGAATTGAGTCCCAGCTTTTCAGGAATCATATGAATTTTGATGGCAACAAAGTGTTATGGGTTTGTGTGGTGTGGTTTTTTTGGTAGCAGGGGAGGGGGCTGCAGAGGTGGCTCCTGTGAGAAGCTGCTGGAAGCTCCCCCGGCTCCAAGTCAGACCCGCCTCTGGCCCAGGATGATCCCAGCAGTGACGGTGGGAGCGCCTCTGGGAGAACAGATTGAAGAAGGGGAACCTGCAGTGTGGGGATTGGAACATGAGAGGAACCCCTCTGCAGATCCCGAGGTCAGTGAAGAAGGAGGGGGAGGAGGGGCGCCTGAGGAGGCTGATGGCCCTGCAGCCCGTGGGGAGACGGCAGGCTGTCCCCCTGNAGAAGTTGGTGAAGGACTGTCTCCCGTGGGAGGGACCCCACGGTGGAGCAGGGGACAAGTGAGGAATCTTCCCCCTGAGGAAAGGAGCGGCAGAGACAAGGTGTGGCGAGCTGACCCCAACCCCCATCCCCTGTTCCCCGGCGCCGCCGGGGGGAGGAGGGAGAGAGAACCGGGAATGGAGCTGAGCCGGGAAGGCGGGAGGGGTGGGGGGGAAGGTGTTCTGAGGTTGGGTTTTACTTCCTAATACCCTTGGTTTTGATTTGATTTGTAGTCAATTAAGTTGATTTTGTTTCTTCCCCAAGTTGAGCCTGTCTTTTGCCCGTGACCATAAGTGGGGAGTGATCCCTCCCAGTCCTTGTCTCGACCCACGAGCCTGCCTTTGGATTTTCTCCTCGTCCCACCGTGGCTGGGGCAGAGGGGGAGTGAGCGAGCGGCTGCGTGGTGCTTTGTTACCAGCTGGGCTGCAACCTCGACACAAAGGATGCTGGCTTCCTTGCAAAGGGAATTTGGATCTATTGTACCACTTACTGAAGGGAAGGGCTGGGTTTCCCACAGCCCTGAACTTTGGTCAGTCATTGACAGACTGCAAAACTGTTTCCTGATGTGGTAGGACACCCTAGATAAATTAAATATGCCTTGATTTATCTGCCTATTCTTGTCTTCAAGAATGGCAGGGCAGACTGCTGACTTTATTGTAAAGCAAACTTCTGCACCATAGATTTACAAGATTACCTTCAGAAAAGGATCACAGGCTACTTAATCATGGTTCTAAGCAGTGAATACATTCAATAAACAATTTTGCTCATTTTATATTTAGTTTGTAAGTATATATATAATCATACCATGTTACACAAATATTTTGATATTTATATGCTATATATATCTTGTTTATAAATCTCTTACAAAACCACTCAGGCTTAAGTTTATTTAAACCAAGAAGGAAGACTTGCTTTTTTTACATATTCGAAATTATTCTTCTATTAATAGAGCGTCTGAATGACTCTGATGGAGAATGCTACAACTGCCAAGCTCCTAAGACCCTGCTTCTATTTCTGCAACTACCAAGCTGTTAAGACCATGGCTCGATGGAAGTCTATTTTCAGTTTTTCTGTTATACACC
This sequence comes from Pandion haliaetus, assembly GCA_013401275.1. Lineage (NCBI taxonomy): Eukaryota > Metazoa > Chordata > Aves > Accipitriformes > Pandionidae > Pandion > Pandion haliaetus. The sequence goes on along the minus strand of VYZV01022245.1, from coordinate 57,277 downwards.
CAGAATCAACCATATTTCACACAGTCCTGAGACTAGCGTTCAGACTTCTTACCAACTGAAAGTTTAATATCACATGATAACATCACTGTGTGCTGTCAATGGAGTCGAAATATGAATATATTGCTAGACAGCAGTAGGATTTATTTTCATCCTCTCTAAACACACATAGGCACAGATATATGTACCTGTGGTACTGTGAGGGAGGGAGGAAGGGAAGTGAGCTTTTCAAAGATAAAGAGAAATTAGTTGCCAAGTATGTTTCCATTATGTAATATATGTATATATTATATATATGGTAAAAACATACCTGTGCACTTAACTGCTTTAGAGAGAAAAATATACACATAATTGAAAAAAAAAAAAAAAAGTATCTGTAACACCTCCATTGTACTATCACTCTCAAACTTTTCCACTAGAAAGTGAAGGTGAGGGGTAGTGGGAAGTTGAAAAGGTTGCCTATTCTTACTCTACTACTGACATGGAGAAGACCAGCTGAGAGCAGAAATGAACCCACACATACATATATATTTAAAAGCAGGGACAGAAACAAAATTCCTTGAAGTTCTCTTTTTGGTACACTGCAACTTCAAGCAGTCACCAGTATTAACTGATGTTCATATATTTCTCCCAGTTACGAGTGCAGGTTGCCACTCACTCGAATGCTGTTGATGTGGCAGCCAAGCTTGATAAAAGAACAACGGCGCCTTTTAGTTCCACGTGGGCCAAGCTCAAGCAGTAAGAGAGCATTATGCTATTACTGTAAATTACACTGACAGTGGAGGGCTTCTGGGGTTATATGGGATAAGCAATGCTGCACAGCCACCAGTAGTAGAAGTAATTAGCTGGTGTAATGAAGAGTGAGAAAAAGGAGAAGAGCATTGGACAGCAGAGTGTTGTACTGTCAGCATTATCATTCTCCAAGGCTTCGGCAGAACAATGCACTGCTGAGCCGCTGGTAATCTGTACACATGGCTACCCATGAAGAGAGTAATTAAGAAATGTCATTGCCTCCTTGGGAAAATACCATCATGTCTCAAAAGAATGATGATAATCTCCATAACAGCCCTGTTCTCTCTCTCTTCTCTTTATTTTGGTGGGGAGTACAAATGCATGACAATGCACCCTAAGCTAAATGCGCTTTTGTTCTTCCTTTTGTTACGCATCAACCTAAATAAAGCGCTGTCGGTTGAGCCAAAACAAAGCTAGATTTAGAAGCAAGTGCATGCACTCCCAAAGTCTGAATTACCAGGCAAAGCCAGATCTGCGTTGGGCATCTCTACTGAAAGAGTATTTAAAATTCAAGTGTCTGGTATAAGAGGAGCAAAATCTTACAAAGTCAGGTCCCCAAAGAGAAAGGTTTTTACAGGAGCTTCTGGGTCTGACAAGCACTGAATGATTTGGTGAAAGAGGCAGTGCTACAGCCCTTGTGCAATGGCAAGGGAAGTCCATGCAGGACTGCTGTTTCAGGTTTGACACCAACTAAAGAGCAGCATTCCTGGAGTGGTGTGCAACCATGTTACCTAGGAAAAAGATCAATACTTCCAGGCCAACTTAAACAAGACAATTGCTATTTTACCAGCACTGGGCCAGACTCATGTCATCCTTCACTAGGTTACCTTTGTATCATACTAATTCTTTGTCAATCAGCCATAAAAGTCCAACCATGTTAATTGACGCTGTGCGTGAAAAAACATACATAAAACTGACCTTAAAGGTTACAACCTATAGTTTTCTAACAAAGACTTTTTCAGAGAACTCCATACTGCAGAGGAGCAAAGCAGTACATACTGTCAGAGAGCAATGCAAAGGCCATTGCCAGGAGTCACTGAGGAAGCTAGAAACATCTCAGCCGTTCTTCCTCACCCTGCCTACTAGATAGATGTGTACCACTGGAAATGCATGAGAACTGAAAGATATCTTGCTTGTCACAGCTGTACCTGTATAAATACCATAAATCCCCTTACAAAAGGTGTGATTAGTTACACAAGCAAGGATTTCGGACAAAAAGGGTTGCAGCACTCTGCTAATGAGGCTGATCAATTCAAATACTTTTTTCCTTCCCCAAAATTTCATTGCAGGTTGTTTACTCTGCTCTCTGAAATTAAGCAGTTGTGTCTACACAGCTAACATACCTTTGATTCTCCAATTCACTGCACATTTGGATTGTACGGGAGGTAAATATTTGCAGCTGGAAAGTAGACAGCTGAAGAGTTTAAATGTAACAATTGCTATTTCTGTTTATTCCAGCATGTTTCTCTGATAAAACGGAAAGGATGAGATGAGAAACTTTCATGTAAAAGGTGTCTTTTGGGTTCTGTGTTACGCAGCACGAAAGACCTGCAGTTCTCAGACACTAGTACAACTCATAGTCACTACCACTACTCACATGTTTTGTTCTGGAAACCTTTAGGCAGAAATACAGAATTGATTAGCGTGTTCTGAGATTCTGAGCAATTTTTTCTGCAAGCATGATTACATACAGAATGCCAATGCCATGCTGAAGAAATAAATGAGGGGAAAATTAAAAATAAATAAATAAATAAATAAATAATCTTTTCCAGCCTCCACTGATTATGGTAACTGTCATTCTCCAAAGGTGCCTGATGGGTCCCTGTTAGCTATCTCTAGCTTCCCAATTTCAAGACATTACCTAGTGACATTGCTGGTTTAGTCTGGCATTCCCCCTCAGGATACAGCTGAAACCAATGAGGTAAGTAACTAGGCAAAAAATAATCACAGTAAGGTTAAAAATATAATGGAAAAATGAATATTTAAAAAGAGCTGAATACACAGTTTGGAGAAAATGAAAGTGATGGAAAATGACAACTCCTCATGGGCAGATTCAGAGAGAAGGGGTAGAAAAAAGTAAGGCTTTTTTTAATGGCTTTTGGAAGAAGGGCTAAGTACTTTTAATTTTGACGTTGAAGTATTGCAAGAATAGCAAAAAAAGACTAAAATCTGTTAGAAGTACAAATGGAGAATTACCTCTGCAGTAGACACATAACCTTGCCTGATAAGAGTTGGAATCCCTGCAAAGGTTGTATTAAGAGTTTTGGCTTCGTCTGTATCTTTTCTTTGCCTCTATCTACAGCAAATGACATTTTTCTTCAGCTATGGATTGGTGGGTTTGTACGAATCCAGAAGGCATTTTCAACATGATTCTGATACATTCAGTAATGATGTCCCCAAGTCTTTTACTTTGAGTGAAAGTTGCAGAAAAACTTTGACAGGGACGTACTCAACTGATACAGCCTGAAAAAGCTGCAAGGATCCTAAATCTCCTTTTGATTTCATGTACAATATAAATTCTGAAGCAGTGGGCTATGTCCCTTTCTGCCCACTTATGTTGACCTCAGTTGTTCTGTCATTGACTTCAGTAAAACTCTGATCTTAATCCAAAAATGTCCAAATATGACAAAAGGATGACCATTTTTTCCATGGATTATCAAGCCTAAAAGTGAAAAGTCTCACCAAAAATTCTTGCGCATAAAGTCCTGAAACAGGTGCTGACAACTAGCCCACACAATTTGGATGAATACTTATTAAGTATGTCTGATCAGGAATCATTTTCAAAAGCAGTGTTCTTCATGATAAGCACAATGATTTAACACCATTGGTATGGCTAACCTTCCCATATTCTTTTTATTTAGCTTGAACAAATCCCCATAGATGCATTGACTCCAATGGATTTGCGCCTACAGGGAATTTGCTCACGTATTTTCAGAGGAATTTACAACAAAACATAAAGCTCTGAGTCTGTACTATTTTGACTAAATACCTGACGGGATGGGAAAAGGCAAGTTCATTCTCTTCCTTCTGTAAAGCCACTCCATTTTCTAAGATGGCTCCCAAGGAGCAAAGAACCACAGAGCTTCAAAGCAATGGAGGAACAATTGGCTGAACACTCCAGGCCCCAGTAAAACAGACTTATTTTGTAGGCTATGTTGCTACGATGCTGTAAAATGGAAAAAGAGAGAAGGGTAAAAAATGCATGTGGTGGAGGGGGGTGGAAATTACATTTAATAAGGCTATAAAATTCTGCCTGACTCAGATCAAATACTTCTGTCATTGCTGTCAGGCAAAATTATGGCAGATCAGTATTAGCGGTGCATTCTTTTGAATCTATAGTCCTGCTTCTCATATTGGTTTGTGGCAATGGGTCAATACAGAATCCTTATAAAAGTACATATATGTGAATATGAGTTGTAGCTAGCAAGGCTAAATTTGTGTGTGCACGCATGTGTGCATTTTATTTCATTTTGCTCCCATTTGACACACGAACGTCTTTTCAAACACATTCATTATTATGACAACAGGTTGAATCTGCAATTCACCATCTGCCTAAACAACATTAACCTTCATGCAACCTCCTATTATTATTGTTAGGCTTTGTTTGAAATTTAAAATCCTCCTAATATAAGCTGGGGGGACAATCCTTGCGCTTAACATCATCCCTTCTATTATACGCACAACTATCCTTCTCTAGTGCAGTTGGAAATTTGCATTTGAGATTGATTTTATTTACTGAGACACACTAGACACTTTTAAGACAGCACTAGTGTGTTAGTAACTGCCTTGTACCACTGGACAGTCTTCAGACAACCACCCCCCACCTTCCAGCAGCTGCAACTTCTGAACAGTGCTGGTGGGCTGCTGAAGTACACCACCAAATTCCCTTTTCTCTGCTTCTAGAGACACAGGTACAAGATTTGCCAACCACTTTAAATACCACAATGCTGTTTCTACAGAATCTTTTCAAAGGACTGAAAGTAGTCCTGGATGTTAAGAGTTTCCACTGAAAAATGCAGCAAAGTCCCTCTAGTGGGAGTATTAACACAGCTTGCTGTTGCAACATAAGCACTATCAGGCAGTGGCACGACATCCAGCACTCATTTCTTGACAGCAAATGTATGGACTGAGACTAAGAAAGTTCAGCAAATGCTGAGTATGTCACACATTCATCCTGCCATTTTCATGAGAGCACAAAGCCTTTCCATACACCCAAATTTAACCCTCCTGACAGAAAGCTGATTATACGTACACTTACAGCATATGCACAGCTGAATAAAGGATCAGCTTTCATACTTTTTAAAAAAAATCTTTTATTAGAGTATTTTAAATCAAAATCCAATTAAAAAACTCTTTCCTGAAAGTATGTCACAGTTTAATAACCCAAGTTACAGCATCTCTGTGTTACTCTTCCAGAGGAGGAGGTAGGTGTCTTCCTCATTTCAAACTACCAGCATGTGTTTAGCACATCTGTTTGCAGCTGGCATTCACTCCAAGCACTAGTCAGTCAGGAGAGACTCCAGTTCAGGAAAACTTCCCTGTATGTGAAGGGGCATGTTAAGGACATGCTTAAGTTTGAGCACCTGCTTAAGGCCCTTTCCTCAAACACACCCAAAGTCAAACCTCATTTTTCAATTACCTGATTTAGAGGTGCCTGAGGTAGGAGCAGAGCTTTCACTGACTTTCAGTCAGCTAGAGGGGTCAGAGCCCCACCTTCACGGCTTCAGGGCCTGTGCAGCCGGTGACAGTCCCGCACACCGCTATCTGCTATCAAATTTCTTAATGTCATTTGGGCAACGTGTCTCAAACATGACCACAGAAGACACAAGAAAAGCAGCCCATTAATCACTTCACGCTTCATTTCATGGTTTCACTCTTGAAACTACAGACAGGAAACTAAAGCAGTTTTTCCGAGTTTTAGATATTTCTGCAATATTACAAGTATCTTTATATAAACTACATACTTTAAATTGTTGCTTTCCTAGTGGCAGTAACATGCATTGTCTGCCAACTAGACGCTCAACTGTACTTCGATCCAGGAAGGAGAAATCTAGCTTTGCAGCTAAAAGCATTCTGAAAGATAATACTTCGCTATTTTTATTTTGTCACTCCTGAGAATATGCTGGTTCCCTGGCTTTCCAGAAACGTACAGCCTTTACTTTTTTATGTTTCCTCTCCTTACAGATCACACTGCTCCATGCTGTTAGTCCTCTGCTCAGTTCTAAATAGACCTTTCCAATGTCGCTACCAATATCCATTAGCAAAATATTTTTTTATATACCATACAATTTACTTTCATCATCCACTACCATTCTGTACTTAACATTCAGAAATTAAGCTGGCAGTGACTGGCTGCCATTCCTACTACCTTTGAAATCTAACCTTTTAGTGTGTGCCTCGGAGAGATTTTTTGCAGTGATGAGGTGTGAGCCCAGTTGCTCCCATTTTATCCTTTTTTCCCCTGTGTAATTGCATTGGCACAAGAGAAAACTGGTATGGAATTAAGATAAAAGGTAGCCAATAGAATCAAGCCCCCAGACATCCTTGGATCTCTGGGAAAGGCTGGATCTGGGTCTGAATTCTGAAATTTCTGCTTCTCTCCAGTCATAACTGGGGCTAAGTCTTCCTGCAGTTGATGGAAGTTATCACACCTACCAGTAATAAGCGCTGCACTGGGAATGCTGGGGTCCCAGTCCTGCAAAGGCTAAATGACGTATCTGAGGACTTAGATGCCAATGACGGCAAAGATATGTCACTTTAAAAATAAACATCTTTGTTCTGTTTCTGCATGCTTGTTTGCTATAAATGCTTTAGCTAAGCCTCAATAACTATATTTCACTGGGAGAAGATTATCTGTTGACAATTATGCAATTCTATTAACATCATTGCCTTTTTAATCTATGAAAGGTTACATTACACAGAAAGAGGGCACACAGGAGACTACAGAAAGTACCTACCCTTTCAGGAAAAAAAAAATTAATTCAAATGATCATCCTGACATTTATTTTTATATGAAGGAAAATAGAACAAGAAACATAACAGGGTATTTTGGTGACCTGAATACCAACAGAAAGTAAATTAAAACTCACACAATAAATGCAAATGACAGGACAGATTCTTCCCTCTGCTCAGGTATGTTCACAATGTTGGGGTGAATAAGACTAACTGGGAAATGGTTATTTTGTAGACTTCTCCACACCAGCCATTGCTGGACTGCCTGCAAAGCACTGCGAAGATCAAAGAGGATGATCTAATGTATGCTACCTTACTATAGACCCTTAGCTGTCTAAAGAATCTAGGAAAACCAAAATCAACCACTACTTTTGAAATATTAGTAGTGTAATAGCCTTCATAACCATAGGAGGAAACATCTACCAACTGACATTTATGCCCGACCCAGCACTGGATGACAATTCCAGCACAATTTCCAGCAGCCAAGCTCTTCTCGTTGCAGGGGCTTTGCAGAGAGCAGAGCCACCCCAAACACACCCCTTCCAGCAGGCACAGCCTCGGGAATGTGCATTCCAAACCCATACACCTGAGGGAGCCGCCTGGAGCAAAGAGGAGCTGCAGGCTTTCTCTGCATCCGGAGGTGGAGCATTACAGTATCGATGAAAACATGACAGGCAGACAGAATCTGCTTATTTTTCTTAATTCACCAGTGGGGGATAAAAGGCCCTAATTAATCTAACAGGTTATACACTCTGAATACTGTGTTCATTTCTAGTGAGAAGCCTCCCTCCTAACCAGGACTACAACTCAAAATTGTCTCGGTGTCCAAACATACCAGTACTTTAGTTGCCTCCGAAGTGTCACCTTTCAGCTGGAGTCGCTGGCCAGCAGCATACAAAGCTCTGAAGTTAGTAAATGCTTCTCTGACTTTCTGAGTACCTGTGGCTTGTAGTTTTTAATTAACTCTGGGAGAAGGGTGGGCAAATGCCTGGGGAAGAATTGTGCACTCTTCTTTCCAAAACTGAAAGGAATGTGCATCTGTATTTTTCATCAAGCATAGGCAAAGGACAATTGAGACGGCAGAGGATTTACTGATGCTTAGGACACAGCAATTGACTGACTTTCCTACCTTAGAGTTCCCATTACTTATTAGTTAGGAGATTTCAGAAAAATCTGTTTACAACCATTATCTGTTCAAGTACATCTGGATAGGCTTATGACCTGTAGTTAACTGGCTCTTTGCATCACTCAAGTACTCTTTATCTTCCCTTTCCAACGCTATGCTGCCTATTGTACACAGTGAAGGAGGGATCTGTAATCACAAGCCAGTAAGTAGAGAGAAGGGGGTTATTTTGTGTACATTTTGTTAGTGCTTGAGGGGTTGTACATTGAATGGAGGGGGCACCTGAAGCAGAAGAGAAACAGGAGGGCACCTTTCTTGGGAGTCGATGCTGTGTTTTGCAAAAGTTGAACGATGGCAAAATTGCTAAAAAATTCTAGCAATTGCACCCCTATTTGACATTAGGGCAAAATCACCAAGAGCCAGATTATGACTTCCTGTGACCGCCAGCTCTTTGCTCCACATGTATGAGTAGAGGTATTATGAGTTGGTGCTTGGAATTCAAACTTCTACCACGGAAATCACGTTTCCTGTGAAAATTCATTCCTTAAGATTTTTCACTGTTCCTCACTTGCTCTTGTCCTAATTTTCATCTTGAGATTTGTGCTCTGCATATGGTTGCTGTCAGACAGAGGTAAAGAAAGATTAGTAGTTCAGTATGGAGAGCCAATGTAAAGCATGAAAGTACAGGAATACTTTTTATACTTTACTTTGTAGCTATGATAATGTGTATTGCTTATGGTGCTCCTCACAGAAGTATTTGCTTGCCCTTTACTAAGCAGTCAGAATTACTCGGGCCGGAACTGCACTTTCTTACCTGTCTTTACTTCACCTGAAATGACTGAGTAGGCAACTATATTTATAATAGAAGTAAGGGGCAATGCCTGCCAGAAGTCAGTATCTACAAGGACCTGACACCCAGAAAAAGACTGTAAAGAATCTTATTTCATTTGTGACTGGAAAAGATTTGGGCTTAGAATAAGGCAATTACACAACTGAGAAACTTACACCAGCCCACATGTTCTCTGAAAAGAGCTGTGAACAAGACATAGAAATGTTAGTTAGAAAGGACCTCTGGAGGTCAACTAGTCCAACTTCCTTCTCAAAATGTTGTGGTTTAACCCCAGCCAGTAACTAAGCACCAGACAGCTGCTTTGCTTTAAAAAAAAAAAGTAAAGCTCGTGGGCTGAGATAAAGACAGTTTAATAGGACAAAAAGGAAGAAAATAATAATGATGATGATAATAATAAAATGACAGTAATAATAATAAAATAATAGGAGTATACAAAACAAGTGATGCACAATGCAATTGCTCACCACTCGCCAAACAATGCCCAGTTAGTTCCCAAGCAGCAATCTGCACCTCCACACACCAAGTCCCCCCAGTTTATATACAGGGCATGACGTCACATGGTATGGCATATTCCTTTGGGTCAGCTGCCCTGGCCGTGTCCCCTCCCAACTTCTTGTGCCCCTCCAGCCTTCTTGCTGGCTGGGCATGAGAAGCAGAAAAATCCTTGACTTAGTTGAAACACTACTTAGCAACAGCTGAAAACATCAGTGTGTTACCAACATTATTCTCACACTAAATCCAAAACATAACATTTTACCAGCTACTAGAAAGAAAATTACCTCTATCCCAGCTGAAACCAGGACACAAAGCAAGACTATCTCCAGTGCTGATTCTACTTCTCCCAGTATTTTTAAAACAAGTTGGTAATTTGCAAACACTGTTTTCTAAACAATTCATTTCTTCATATGCAATGAGTAAAAGATCTGTAAGTAAGACCATCCCTGAAGGTACAAGAGATCACACATCTCTGTCTAGCTATGAGAAGGCCTTTCACCAGATATGTGAGTTGATCAACTGTTACTATTACTTTAACTTACATTGAACTCGAACCATAAACCAGCCTCTGGCTGGCCGCCTTTAATCACAGGGAAAGCTGGTCACAGCACACAATTGCATCTGTATGAAGGCAGTCCTGCATTTCTCCATGAAGAAAGACAAGGCTACACCACTGAGAATTTTGTATGTTCTGGTCAATCGCTACCAAGCAGATCCCCAGTAAGTGGCTGAATACATAGTGGGCTGTTTCTATGAACTTAGGAACTATTTCTATGAAAAACAACACTCCCACTTGCAGTCATGTTATTTGTACTAAAGTCTGCTCAAAATAATACTGAGGACTGAAACAACTGGTTGCAGCAAGACAACAGAGCAACATTTAAGTTCAGAACACACCATTTTCTGTTACTCTAGGCTAAGGTTTTTACAAAAGTCTAAGCTATTTAGCCACTAAAATTTTGTTGAAATTCCGACAATTGTGTTAGAGAAGTGCCACTAACTCACTAGCACCGCCTACACATGCCAATGGCCGATAATGATACACTCAGGCAATAGTAATAAAGCCAGGAACTGCAGAAAAGATAAATTAGTCCCTGTGGGGGTATTATGGGGCTGTAATTTGAGTTCAAGTTTCTATGACAATACAAGCCAGGAGACTGAAGTCTGAATCACACTGAACCCTAATTAGAAATGGCAAGCTTTGGAAAGCCATCTATAACTTTCCTTTTAAATGGCATGCTGTACTAATAAATGAAATGGTTTTACATGCCTTTTACCAGTTTCCACTAAAGCTAGTTCAATTTCAGAACTCTTTCTTTAATTGTGATGTTATCTGAGAAGAAGCCTTTCTAAATGCCAAGGTAAACGAGCATTAACAAGGTGATGGATGAAGAAAGGAACGTGCTCTGTAGACAGACATCAGTATATAGATACAGATTCAATTAAATAATATTTACCTGGGCTCTTATGTTCCAGTCCTATTAGATCACCATACTTGAGCCCAGACACCTTCAAAAGGTTGTAGCTGGCCAGGAAAATCTGCTTCCTAGAATGGGAAAAGCTTTGGATACATAAACATTCAGATTAAGCTTTCCTCTGACTGCTAACTAGAATGAATAGAAGTGCCATCCAGCTCCATATGGTACCCAAGTACATCAGCAGCCTTGAAGTAGGATTACCAGACTCATTATATGGTATAGGAAAAAGTGTGACTCTTCTGGAGATTGCTGATATTTGAAATGAAGGGCTGTCTTTCCTTTGGGTTTTTGCTTGTTTTTTCCTTTCTTCCTAAAGAATCACAAAAAGTACTTGGCAGTAAGCCAGGGATTCTGTTTTAGAAACTGTACAGAAGACACCTACGTAGAGATGTGTTTTCTGTTATTGAACCTGTACTGACTACTAGAAACTTTAGAAAAAGTAGTGCGTTACAGATCTGCTGAAGCTAAAATACCTGCTGTTCCTAACAATCTCCAATTTGCTGTTGGGCTCAAAATACTCATTAGCTGTCTCTCTTCAGGGCAGTGAAAGATTAGATTATCAATTACAAAGCAGACTGCTTATGAGTCTCTGCTATCCATTTCTGGTAAGTATGTTTCTTTGCCTTCATAAACCAACAATAGGCCATAAATGATGTGTTGTTGTCCGTGTCAACTGCATCTACAAAGCCAAAGATTTAAATTAGATGGTGCAACTCCACAGATACATATCTGTGTCCCTAATCATTCTTACTCACAGTATTTGTGAGTATTATAACTGGCTCAAACACTTTTGACATTGCCAAGCAATGTTCCTGATGGGACTAGAGACATAATGAAATTTTTAAAACTGGTTTAAATGGAAATAAAAGTATGTCCATGTAACTTGAGAAATGGCATATTCAACACAAAGATTTCATCCTGGATTTTATACATATTCCACATTTATTTAGACAGATATTATCACATCTCAGACTTACCACCTGTGAGCCCCGATTTGATAAAACATTGCGAGTGCATGCTACAACCCACTGAGAATGCACAGTAAAACTGGTTAACGTAAACCACCTTTATCTAAAAAGTTTATTTCAAAGGGACCTTGCATTGTTGTGCAAGTAAAGAAAGCTGTAACGCATAGTTGGTTACTGTATGTCAGCTGACAGATGGAAATTTATTAAGATACGCCAATATTTTCAGGTAACCACAGAGGTGAATGCTTTGTGTGAAAATTGGAATCTAACTATTGCGGTTATCTTCAGGTTAACATAAATAAACAAATCTGTGACAGGTCTGCCATATGTAATCTTACCAAATTTTCTCAATTTGAAGCAGTTGATCAATAATAACACTTGGCACTTGTATAGTGCCTTTCATTAGAGGACCTCCAAATGCTTTCTTTGATTAAGGACTGCAAGCCCATTTGCTGAAAAGAGTTTAACTGATGTGTCAAAACATCATTTAAAAAAAAATGAAACAGCCAGGAATAGAGTCCAACCCTTTCTAACTTCGCATCTTGTCTTTTACCATAAAAAACAGAGACTCCCATTTGAATCATTGCCTTCTGAATGAGTGCAAGCGCCACTGAAGAAAGAATGCTAGCAACTGGCTAGAGTACATTTTTGCTTAAGAATCAATGCCATTTTGTCATCTGCTGCTTTAAATTGTATGTGATCTTTTCTTCACCTTAATTTGTTCTGGGGCAAACATTCAAGATTAAAAGTTGTATCTCTTCTCACTGCATGCAGCATGGATGGAGTGAAAGACTACCATTCATGAAAATGATGCGAAACGAGAAAGCACCTCCTGACAGGTTCTGCGCACAAACTGACTATGAAATAAAAAATGGTCTGATTTTACCTTTACTGTAAGTGCCAGATGACTTCACGTGGTTTACTCTTCAGTTTCAAGTCACTATCCATGCTTCTTTAGCATAATTCCTATACTGCACAAGCAGGAGGCATGCACCTGGCACTTATGCAAAATTCTCTGCAATGCACCTGCTTTTCTGATCCGCATTTTGCGGATTTCCAGTTTAGATATTCATCATATCAAGCAACAGAACATTGGACCTTACCAAGAAAATAAATTCAAGAATGTCATGTATCATTTCTTTCTTTCTTTGCTGGGCAAAATACCAAGAGGCCTAATGCTTTGCTGCCAATACAGAAATGTGCACGCACATGCCCTTAAAAAGGGAAAGAAAAAGGTAAATGAATGCACCAGAAAAAAACCCTACAGGTTGATATATATGGCTAATTAGAAAGCTCTAAGAGGATTTGAAGATAAGCTACATCAAAATAGCCCCTGGAATCTACTGCAAGCATTCTAATGCACTTGGACTCCCATGTGCCCGTCGGGATTTCCAGGACAAAAATACAGGCAAGTATGTTCTGGAGCACATATATGGTAAATCCAATGTATCTGACATGAATTGTGCATAATCTGTGCATGCTCAGATCAACACCACTGGTGTGACACATCCTGAATGTGTTGCAGCTTTGGGCACGCTGCACAGTAGCGCAGGATTTTTGGTCTTCTAAAACCTGGAGATAAGCAAGCCCCACAAAGCATGAGTCTGCACAGCATCTGGGGGTTTCAGCCTCCCCACAAACCACAAATGCAGGTTGTTTTGTTTCTCCAAGCAGCTTTTGATGTAATTATTACAACTATTCTGGCATATGTTACATCAGTGGTAAAATCCTGATATTAATCCTTCATATGGTTAAGAGCTTTTAAGTTTTTTTTTTTTTAATTTCTCTCCCTTTCCTCAAATAATTGTACATTATTTTATATTGTTATGACACATCTACTCCTGTAATCATAATGTGACACCATATAATGATAAAATATATACTGGAAGTATCAATTTCTTTTTTATAAAATTTTACAATATTAGCAAGCATTAAAAGCAGCTACTACTTAAAGAAAACTGCAACAGCTTATTACTTTGTTAAGAAATCTCCTTGTTTGTGTTGCAATGAAAGAAGCACTAATCAAAAGTATCTTCAAAAGTTTTTCAATTATATTTGATTATTATTATTATTATT
>VYZV01022245.1:22005-43530 GCA_013401275.1 Pandion haliaetus | reverse complement strand
TTATATTATCTCAGAATCAGGTATGTTATAAGATGATACACTTGACATACCATAGCATAGCTTTCAAGGAAATATAGTAAAAAAATATGAGACATATGTATTTAAAATGAACTCCCTTGAGTTTATTTCAAGATGAAATATGCCACGTGCATTTTTGCAGCTTCTTTTTGAAAGTATAAACTTGTTCTCTGTTTGAATGTTAAAATTCTGATAACTGGCCAGCTCTGTCAGGCAAAAGGAGCTTCCCTCTATGTTTTCCATCAGTTCTTCAAACCCATTCATGCAGCAGGCAAGGTAATAGACTGAAAGTCAAATCAAAACTAGCTCCAAAGAAGGTCAAACAATATGCAAACCACCCTTGAGATTTTTACAAAACCACAAATCACCAGCTGAACTGGACAAACCACAAGCTACTTAAAATCCACCCCAAATCTTAGATATGATTCTGTTCTGTAGAGGAAGCCTTTCTAACTCATTTGTAAGAGACAGAGAACACAGAAAATGGTCATCATGTAGGACTGCATTAGACAAAGGCTCAAAAGGCTGCTTGCTTTACAGATTGCTTATTTATTATAATTTTCTGCAACTTAATCCTAAAATAAGTGTGTTTTGTGAAATCACTGGCTGACCATCACTTAACTCTGTCATGGTCCCTGAGGAAGAACAGTTCTAAACCTAAGTCAGTCTTTTCAATCACAGAGGAGCAGTTTAAAGCCTTATCCTAGCAAAGTGAATCCTGGGTTTCCACTTAATAAGCATGACCGTTGGGGACCAAGGGACTGCAGCACATCGGAAGAGGCTGTGACTATGTCAAAGCTGTATTTTATCCTGAAATTTTGACAAAGAAGGGGAGGAAAGTGAGGATGTGAAATGGGAAAGGAACCAGAGCTGAGTATGAAAGACAACCACTCCCAGGTAAAATCCTGCCTCTTTGGAAGGCAACAACAGAGAGTTGTGAGTGCTGGTGGGGCTGGGATTTACACAGAGATTAAAATCCAAACAACACTTCCCTAGTGTAAAAAGAAGAGTTTGACAATGCAAAGGCAGGCTATTAATGAGTAACTAAATGTTTTCCTCAGCTTGCTTCTGAAAGACTATTACAATAGTTTTCCATGAAGACAAAATAAACATTGCCTAAAACTGTCACCTCAAGATTAGTTAAAACACAGCGGGAAAGACTACAGTAAGAAGTGATTCAAAGGTAGGTAAAGACCAAAAAGAAATTAATAGGAATTAACTAACACATTAAAACGGAGCCTGTGATTTAACTAACAGAATAATGAAAGAAAACTCTGCCAAATGAAATTAAATAACTATACAACACTTTTTTAATACATGCAGTGTTGCCCTTTAATGATCAACTTGGTAAAGTAGAAGAGCTTAAAGACGGCTAAAGATCTCACAATACCTGCTTATAACAGAACAGAAGTTCATGAGAAAAAGCTTAATCTGTCAGAAATCTTGATTCAAGCTGGAATCTGCTCCTAAATAAGGCTTTACTTAATGTGCAGGTACCAAACATTCCTGTCTGTCTGTAATGTCCTTCTGCCTTTTTTTTTTTTTCTCTTTACATTTATAAGAAACATTTAAAGAAAAAGTAGCTCAGTTAACTAACATGCATGGCAAAACCCCTGAATCCCAGCCCTGCAAGTAGCACCACTCAGCGGAGCTCCATTGACTTCAAAGCCAGTTTGCCCCAGCTAAGAGCCTGTTCAGAACAGCATAGTAGACGAATGCAACAAAGAGAAGCAATGACCACTTAACCCCAACCCAAAACAAAACAAAAAACCCGTCAGGTTTAGGAAGCCTATTTTGGATGTCCCACCTTGCACTGAAACATAATCCTGTGTAAGTGTTGGCAAGAACTGAAACCTCCACGTGTAACAGAACACAGGGCTGCGAGCAACATTGCTGCCACTGGGAACACTGATGGGGAGCAGGATGGAGAAGGCTGGGCAACCAGAGCCGTTGGGCTCCGCTCACCTCATGGGCTTGCTGGCCAGAAAAGAGAGCATCCTTGAAGTACAGTAACAGCTCGTGCACTGCTCAACTGCCTGAGACACTACTAAATACAGTACACATCAGTGGCCCAGACATGATCCGTACAAACGTCTGAATCTAGCCCCTCAGCAGCAACATCAAGCAACAAGACTAAGCCAGAGTAAGATACTAAGGGATCTGAAATACCTTCTCAACTGTTAAGATCTGCTTCAGAAGGACTCAATTCAAAGTGGGTTGTTTTGCTTTGTTTATCACAGTGATGACTACAAATGCCTTTGCAATTTTCTATGAGAAAAAAAAAAAAAAGACCACAAATTAAATCTATGCTTACCTCAGTTTGCGAGGCAAAGCAAAAAAAACACAGAACATAGTACCAATATAGCACTGTCAAAACAAAGTTTTTCTACCATTTCTATGACTAAATTTCCCTTTCTTTCTGACATTCATGGTTTTAAAATGAGATGTAAAAAGAATTATTATTAGTCTTACAATTCAAGATACAAGATGCTGTACAGAGCATAACAGCATTATTAAGATTTTTAGTCTTAAAAAGACAGAACAGTACATGGGAAAAAGTCAAGTAAGAGCAAAATTGGAAAAATTACAGAGGAGGAGGTAACAAGCTGTACTTGTAAGAAGCAGAGTAGAAAATAATTCATAACTAATGGGAGGGATGCAAGAACTGTGGCAGACAAAACGTGACACATTATTCTGTGAATACTGGTAGTCCAAAAACACACGTAGGTCTGAATATCTCACAAGAAACAAAGCAAGTTAGATGGCAAGATAGTGAAAAACTCAGAGAACATGGAATAATTTCCCTCTTCAATGAAATATTGTCCATGTGGGTGAGATCTGAACTATAATGAAGTATTTTTGAATGTAGCCAAAATCAAAGACACTGTTATCTCATCTTTTCCCTGAAATGCCAGTTTTGCAAAATAAATGTTGCAGGTCATTAGTCTCCGACACAAACTAGAACATTTATGTTTAAATGTAATAAAGTCTTCATTAAATAATTCCATTATGTGTGTTTTCTACCTACTGTATACATAGCATGAATTACTGATTGCAAGCTCTAGGCAAAGGCAAGAGGAAGAAGAGAGCTGAAGTGAAAACTTCTTTATTTATTTATTTAATTTTTTTAGGGTGAAGCAGGCTGAACACACATGAGATTGATTCTGGTATGTTTACTCACAAGAATAGCATCATCATTGCATGAATAGGCTTGCTGATTTCAATGCATTATTCAGTTCAGGTAATGGAATCAGAATCTGATTTAATTTGAATTAAGAATGAGTAACGTGAGTGAGTCAGGAACAGAAAAACAAGAAACAATCCAAGTGCAAAACACAACTCGATCTCTATCTGCAGAAGCTCCAAATTTCAGACCTGGGCTGTCTCCCAGCAAAGAGTGGGAATGCTTCCTTTCATTGTTTATTCTTGCCCTGTTACTCAGCTTTGAAACAGGGAACTAAAAGCAACCGTGTCATCAGTCTGGCCCTTGAAAGCAACTGTACCATTCAGTCCAAATCTGCTTCATAAACTTATCAAGCTCCATCTTAAAAATCATTCATTATTTTGCCTCCATTATTTCTATCAGAAGTTTGAGAACCTTACCACTTAATAGTGGCTAATAACCTTCTTCTAATCTCCACTCTAAATTTATTCATAGCCAGTTAAGACTCATTCATTCTCATGCCAGTGTTGTCCTTTACCTTACATACTTGTTTTCCTCTTGGGTATTTAACCATGCTAAATTTATGGCTAACACTCAGCATACAAAGCTTCATTTAGTTAAACTAAATACACCCAAACATTTAATCTCTTCTCCTGTGATGAACTTTGCATACTCACAAACCACTACAACTGTTGCAATTTGATTTCACTTTTTGGGTACAAGTGGATGCTTTTCACTGTTATCCAGAGGAGGTAAAGTCAGAGCTTCATATAGTGATAACGACACATCCTCTCTCTACTGAAAGTGACTTGGCTGGTGTATTTTACAGTTATCTTTATGTGGGACTCCAAATTTTATATTTAAATCTGAAAATGTGCAAAAAACCCCCCAATAAAACCGAACCCACCCAAACCCACAATTGCAGAAAGTGTCATCTATGTTCCTTCCAATTCAGAAACACCAAATCATCTGTTTGTCTTGTGTATATAAACAGCATTTATGCCTTGTGGAAAGAAAATCGTTCAAAGGTTAGGAAACGAACCCTAAGTTTTGGAAAATAAAGACATCTGCTCCAACCTCAGAGTCCTGACACATCACCTGGTCTTTTGACTCTGCAGTTCCTCATCTAGTACAACAATGATATTCCCCTGCTTAGCAGAGGTGTATTAGGACTGCAAGGTGGGAAAACAGTACCATTTTGAGGGTGCCCAAGTTTGATAGGGGAGTGCAACAATGCTAATATAAAGCACAGGATCAGATGACTCCAAGTCAAACTGCTTTAAGTGCAACATTCAGAAATGCTTGTGGCCAAGCAGTGGCTTCACATCACAGGCCTGCAAAGTTCTTTTATGACTTAACACACACACGTGTGTAGGCAGCAACATGCCAGCAATCACAAAACAGGACTCCACTTCAAGCTTTCTCACCAACAGAACCACTGATGCGCATAAAGGTAATACACAGGGATCTCAGCATCACACGCTCTCAGGGAGCACCAAAGGTGTAGTACTACATGCTACACCACGCATGCCAGCAGCCTGAGTTGACAGTAATTCCCAGGAATCAGTAAAGCATGACAGTATACTCTTACTTGTGCCACCTCCAAAAGCCTTAGCTTAAAATCACTGTCACCTATCATTCACAGTGTTGCACTGTACCATTCCAGTCTACTCACACCTTCAGGGACATCTAGCTCTTAAACTATCTCCACTCCCAAACATATGGAAATTCACGTACTTTCTGCCTTTTCAAGTCCCCCGCAGATAGCTTACTTTTCTTTTTTCCCATCTACTATAGCATGCAATTTGGATTGGTTTACTGAATGCTGACATGGGAGACGTTGCTGTAGGCAAGTCCCTACATAAAGGAATTCAGGACCCAAGTAGTGCAAGTTCAGAGTAAACACAAAACCAAATTGTGTTACAGTGTAGCATTTTAGTTACATACACAGGTTCCTAGGAAATACTGGTCTAAACACTTTTTTTTGAGAAATAAAAGTTACCTTCTCTAAAACTGACTTTGGTTGTATGTGTGAAACAACCTGACAAAACACCATTAGAAAAAAAACAGAACAAGAATGTTTATGAAAGAGTAAGCTGTATTTTTTTGTTTCAAACACTTTGCTTTAAAATTAATTAAAAAAAAAAAAGCTAGTATAAATCCAAAGACATTTCAAAGTTTGTGGAAAATGTCTTCATTTGGAAAATTCAGAACTGTTTCAGTTCAGGGCAATGCATTCTTTTAATGCTCAGTATTCTTCATGGGATACATAACCCAATCTTATTTCCCCTCTAATCAGAAGACATTAATGTGTTGCAGGACTTCAGTTTTAAGTCACACACTGTGCAGTATACGATCCCCTCTGTTTGCTAACATGGACAGTTAGCAAATAAAAATAGAAGCAGTGAGGATTTTACTCTGGCCCACAGACAAGGGTAAAGTTTACAGAAGCACGAAGGTCACAGGATGAAGAAAGAAAACTAAACTACAGTGAGAACTGCTGCATTCTGAGAGCTAATTTGCACAAACAGGCTAGACAGAAACAGATGGGATGTGGGAAAGCGGGAGAGTGTTGACTAATGACACCTGACTGCCAGATGACCCTGTAGGTTTGCGGGCTGGCATAGCACCTGAAACTGTGCCAGCAGCCACTTGGAACTGCCCTCTCCCCTCTCACATTTCATTAAGCAGACTCACCTTGGTCTTCTGCATTGCGCAGGAGCACACACAGGGATTACACAGCATCCCCAGGAAGCGTATTCTTTCAGCTATACTGCCCTTCTATCCCCAGTTTATCAAGGAGCTGTTTAACTGACTGCTGTTCGCTGCTGCAGGTATGTTCATCGCTGTACCTCAGCGGAACTCAGTCTCAGTAGATCTTCTGTGGCATGTATCCCGTTCTGGTGTTTCCGCAAAACTTTACTTTGGGATGGAAGGAACGTATCAGCAAAATACCAGGACGTAAGATGGTATCTTCAGGTCTCATTTACGGCTTGAGATATTCCTCAGCAAGGTTTCATAAAAGGGTATCAAGTGACTGCTGTTTCCATATGTTTTTCATGGGTCCCTGATACAGCAAGTCACACTAGGACAGGGAAACAACAGGCTTCAGTCCACTACTACTCCTGACTCCCACTTGGACAGAGAAGCAGTTATACATGGAGAGTGGACAGTTTTGGTTTTTTTAATATACAACTGGATTTGGGACATGGCCAGTAGCTCTTCTGCTAATAGGCATCTGCTAGGTTTGATCTCATACTTATGGACCACAGCCCGCATCTGGCATGGCTTCTGCTGAGCATCTCCCTTCCCATTCAACAGGCCAATTCTTTTTTTCTTGTATGAAAGGCTACTGGATTTATGCCTGAGCACTGGATTGCACAGGAGAACTTGGAGATCTAGCAAATTGTGAAAGCTAAGCTCTATTCAAATATAGGCACATCCTTTAGAGCCCCAGAACCTTTTGCAAATGGCCTTGTGGAGTTTCCCGAAGACTCTTATGTGGTTCTAGGAGCAGGTTTTAGTAGGGCATGTGCGTACTGTGGTACTCTGCAAAAATGTGAGGGGTCCTAACTTTAAACATCAATGCCTTGTCCATCCATTTTTTGTAGTTATCCAAGCAGGATAAGTTACATTATAAAACACAATGTTGAAAAAAAGGCACTCACTAGGGAAAACGGCGTTTCAATTTACGGGTATATAGAGAGAGAAATCCAGCTTTTGTTTCTGAACTCCAGCAACTTAAAAATAGCCAAATATGTGTATTTCTTGAATCATAATAAAAAAAAATGCTTTGGGCTGAGACATTTTATGCCAAGTCACAGTCCAGAGAGGAATTTTATGGCCGAGTTATAAATGTGAAAAATATGGGCTTATAATGGAAATCCTGACAGACCCTAGTAGGTGCTCCTATATCTTGAATTTGATTTAGGAGTGGTTTTCAATAACGCTTTCGCAAGCCAGTCTGTTGGGGACTGCTAGGAAAAATCTAACGATCCTCTCCGCCCCCATCCCCAGCGCAGCTCGGTGTACTTGACGAGAATGCTGGTATGTTCAGGCAAAGCCAGCCTTTAGGGCTTTTGTAGCCTGCGGCTGTCAGGTCCCCAATATCAGAGACCCTATAAACGTCAGTGCTAAGTGCACCTTCCATTTAACAAAACAATAAATTGTCTATCTCTGTGCAATAAATCACTCATTTCTGTGCCTTTGCAAAGGCCGATGTGATTTGTAATTGGCTGAAATATCTGCCTCTCTGCTTTTTTTCTAACAACCATGAACCATGGGAATACTGGATTGTTGGGGGGAAGGGAAGAAGCTGCCTAGATAATCTAGAAGGAATCAGATTAAGACTGGAAAAAGAATGATTACTACCCATTACAAACCTCTCCCTGTCACTGACAAGCTGAAAGCAAGTTAACATCCCTGCTCAGGATCTTACAGAGTACAGAAGCATAGAGCTTGCTAACACAATATGCACCATACTGTGCAGAAAGAAATCCAACCATGCTTGCGTTAGTAGTTCCGACCTTGGTTTAGTCCTCCAGTACCTGCTTTGTTCCAGGTTCCCTGTATGTCCTTGTCATCACCTGCACCCTTCACATTTATCCCCCTGTAAATTAAGCTGTCAGAAAGCTACAAGGTTAGCCTACGCTTATCTTCTAGACAGTGTAATCAGTGGAGAGACATAGTCACCTTCAAAGGTTGAGTCATTCCACCCAGCTCTAGAGCTGATGACCAAATATATATATATACACACACACTCTAAAGACCACAAAAACCTCAAATACTATCATACTGAGGTTATTATAGCACGCAGAAGAGCCTTAGAGAATCGGAGGTCAGAGCACAAAGCTGGAAGAAAGAAATTTCTACAATTTTTATATAAACCAAATTTTGTATTTTTGTTCCTGTGGTTCTGATGCAATCCTCCAGATTCAAATATCCCTCCCCCACAACCTAGAACAGCACATGGGGTTCATGCAGTCATCAGTTAGCTGGTATTAAAACCCTCAAAGCTAAATGCATTATTATGAGAGAAATGAGGAAATCGAGGTCCTTTCCAAACCCTGTAATGAGACACAACAACATAAGACGTCTGGTGGGTGGCAGGCATGATGCTCCTGTGCTCTTTCAGAGCGCTGAACGGGCACCAGCTAGAGGGAGCCAAGCAGCCAGAGAATGAGAATGAAGAAGAAATGATGACACTGGAAGAAAGAGCAACAGGAAGCAGAGGTTGACACAAAACGCTGTAAAAGTAGGGGAAAGAGAAGTAAAGAAAGCAACAGACAGTATTACAGAGAAAGAGTGTGAATTTGGTGAGTGGACAGTAAGTCTGAGATGAAAGGAGAAAGAAAGAAATGAAAGAAAGGAAAAAAAAAAAACTTGTTCAACATTTAACTTGATGAATTTTATCATGCGTTCCTTCCTTTTAATGCTTTTCACAGGAAATGTGGAAAACTCCTGTGGACAACTGGGTTTGGTAGAAAAGATAAAGAAGTTAGTAAACCAGTTCAATACTCCAAATAAAATGACTGATGAAGAAAGGGGAGGAAACTGCATGAAAGTCTCCATAAATAGGTACCTAACTATGCAGGAAAATGTGGAATACTGTGCCTGCCAAGGAAACATGCAAAGCACAGAGATGCTGTAATTATCTTTAATAGAATCCAATGCCCTGATTTATTTGGAGAATTATTTCCAGCCACAGCAACTAACAGTCAAGGGAAGAGTTGCCAGGCCCTGATCCTATCTCTCAGCATACTAGCAATGGCTGCACTCAATGTGCCCACATTAATTGGAGCATGGCAGATCATACACGACGACTGAAGTCCTAACATTTATTTCTTGCCCTGCCTTGCATGGAAAAAAAAAAAAGCTTAATATCTGAGAGGATCAAAAGAAACTTCTCCAGTGTCTTGCAAAAGCCCAAGACAGTCCAGTTAACCACAGCAAGAAAGAAAACTGTCCCCTTCCACCACTTAAAAGCTAGGATGCAGAATTCTGCAAGACCCACCTGAATTTTGTTGCAAGGACTTCTCAAGTTCGTATGAACCTTTGTAACCAAGCTAACTACCTAGCAGGGGTACCAAAAAGTCCCTGGGTACAGGCAAGGTGGGGTAATTTCCCTCTAAGACTTGATGGCATTACCCTCTTTCAGTGAGAGCTCTTCAGCGACAGCAGAAAAAGGGGCCTTCATTTCAATCTGCCATCCGTGGATATCCAAGCTTTCCAGCAGAGTGAGAAAACTAGTCATGATGAATAGGAATAAGAAAAGAAAACTGCACAGAGGTATTCAGGAGAGTAAAATGATACTTTCCCCACCTATTTTGATTTTGGTCCTCCACACAATTAAAGCCTTGTTTCAATATGACTTTAATTTCATAGCCTTTGGTTTAGATCCTTCTCCTCTATACACTGCACTTCCTAATAGAGCAGCCCCATTAGTAAACTACATTTATGCTAATGTACTTGCTTGCAGTGATAATTATCATAGCCCTTAGCCCTGGTCCTTGCCAGTATGAGCACGTCAGGAGGGGTTGGTATAGCATTATAATTATACAATTAGCCTTGTCATGGCAAGGAGCTGTGGGAATAGAGACATCTTGAAGCTTCAAATGCGGACAGCTGATAGATGACTGTCATTAAGCTCCTTAGTTCACTCCATGATGGAACAGTCACTGAGCTGTAGGGTAGGCTTCTTTAATGAAAAAGAAAGACCTTTAACCATGGCCACTATCCTCCACCTCCTCCCAACCTGTCCAGTCACCCCCAATTCCTCCCTCTTTACACAGCTTCTCTCTCATCCCATCTGCAGCAGAATTAATAAAAGCTGTCTCTAACAAGTCATTCCTAATCCATCAAGTCTTGACGCAGGAGAAAGGCTCCTCACCTCACAGTGCAGCCAAGGGGACCTCACTTGCCTCTGGTCCTCCCTGCTCAGAGCCTTCCTCACTCCACTCATGAGGAGCGCAGGCGAAAACCCACTGAACTCAGGATGTGAGGTGAGTGCTGCTGTACCAGCTTCTGGGTCAGCTTCTCAGTTGCATAAATCAACATAGATCCTTTGAATTTCACATAGCCTGTGAATTTACATCCAGTTGAGAAGCACTGCCCTGGGCAGTAATAAAATATGCCTTTCTAAAAAGCCTGGCATGGAGGGAGGCTTCTGGAGCAGACAGCAGACAAGCCCTCCTTTTTGCCAAGAGAACTGCAGAAGGGAACTGAGCCCTGTAACATGAACCAGCTAAAAGGGAGAGATAACAGGGCAGCAGAAAGAAGCGGTAAGGAGGTTTTGCAAGCGCCTTTGGATTGATGGCTCCTGGAGACTCCCAGCTGCATATCTGCACTGCTGGCAGGGAAACCTTAGAGAAAGCAGTGACTGCAAGTGTGCTGGAATAATCCTCAACAGACTTGAAGACATGTATCTGCTTCATTAAAATTCGATCCTCAAGTTCCTCTCTCTTTTTCTTTCCTAGAGTGTTTTCAAACGTTGTTTTCCTGGATAACCGAGGCTGTGCAGGGCTTTAGTTAAGGTAATTTGAGAATTCTTTTATATTGAAAAGGTATAAAAAGTAATCCCCTGAAGTACTTGATTTTCCTTCCATGACATTCCACTGTATCAACCTACTTCTGCTTTACCTTGTTAGTATTCTGAGGAGTTGTGAATGAATTATTATAGTTCAGAATGCAAAAACCAGGTCTGGCAGCCCCTGGGGGATATAGGTCAGAACAGTATGGGGCATTGGCTAAGACACAGGAGAGCTAAGCTCTCCTCCATAGGCTAGGTGATCGTAGGTGATCGATTGCTTCCTTTCTCACTCTTCCTCTGCCTTGTCTTCTTTGGGGCAGGAAAAGTTCCTCTGCATTCACACACTGCTCCGCAAAACTGGTGCAGATGTAATGCAAATCAACAGCAGCAGAATGAAACCGTAATTGTATCAGAAAAAATAGTAAAACAGTAGATGGGGCTGCCTGTGTTGAACTTCTATGTTGAATTTAGCAAGTGTTGTATGCAGTGTTACAGAAGTAAAAATGCGTTTCTATATGCCCTTGAGAGAGACAGAGAGAAAAGCCTAGCACAGCCAAAGGCCCATGATAATTCCAACAGGACTCAGGCTAATTTTTCCACTAGAATAACAGTGAGAGCATACAGCCTCAAATACAGATGCCTTATAGTTAACCTCACCTAGTGGTAGAGTGTAACTAACTCCTTCCGACTAGAAACCTCAAGATGTTTCTTCTCTTCTTGAATGCATTTCTGTAAGAATGTCCTCACCCCCCACACCTCCAAGTTGCCAGTGAGTGTGTTTGGGCAGCCCTTGCTGAGAGAAATTATATCAAACACATTGAAGTATCAATGCACACAGTACTTTTTTCTCCTCTGTGTGTGTGTGTGAAATGTTCCCGATTTACATGTACCTGTCATACACTGGCTGACCAACTAAGAATTCACTTCTAGGCTTGTGCTAACCTTACAAAATTTGATTCTCAACCTGTTTCTCAAGTAGCCAACACTATGGACTTCAACGAAGCATTATTCCATCCTTCCATACCCTTAAGGCCACCAAGGTTGTCACTCTTGCCCCCACAATAGGAAGTATCTTGGTATGTAAGCATAGTCTACTGCTTTACTAGACATCAAACTCCACATCAAATTGCTGTGCTGAACTCGGAGCTAAAAGGTTAAACACATAGAAGTGAGAACAAGGGCATGCCTTGTGTATCTGCAAAGCAAAAGGGAAGAACCCCCTTAGACACAACTGCTGTCTAACAACCATGTTTTATGCAGAATGCTTGGGGGCTACTCTATTTTTATAATTTTCTTCCATAAAATAAGAAGCTAAAGCTTCTGGAAGGAGAACACAATTACCCTACAATGACATAACAGTCAGAACAAATTCAACACAATCTGTATAAGCAAAAAGAAAAAGCATCCAAGTTTTTTCAATTGGCAGTAGATAATACTTAATAACTGCCCTATCGTCAACCTTCAGAAATGACCTCCAGAGCCATATGCAGGTTGGCAACCAGGCATAGCGCCTAACTAGTTTTTGCATCTAGTTGTACAGAAGTAGAGACATATGGAAATGAACAGCCTGGCAGAACAAGTGAACTCTGAAGCAATGACTTCGATAAATAAATGCCTGCACATTGGCAGATGGAGAAAAGCGCAGTAGGGAGGAACTCTGTGGCAGCAGCTACTTGATTTTAACCGATTCATAAAAATCAGCCTGAACTTCGGAATTGAGGCATTTCCAATTCCTTCAGTTCTCATCTTGTTGGGGAAAGTTCTCACCACAAAAAGAGGGAAGGTGAGGGTAGAAAGGTGTATCTAACAGAAGATGCCAGAAGCTACTTCAAGGAGCAGAGAATACGACTGGGAGGTCACTGAACATTTTTGTCTCTTACTACGTTGCTAACCACGTTTTTGGTAGCTTTCAGAAAGACACAACCAATCATTCCCAAAAGTCTAGAAAAGCAAGATGTGGAGAGACATTCTCAAGCCATATGGCAGAACCTGAAATGTAAGCACAGTGGATACAAGTACGTGGCATACACAGACCTTTCCTGCAGCGAATGGAAACTTGTGCTTGATGCAATAGCCACCTACTGCGCTCACTCCTCTGGAGACCAGTCTATTTGTAGGAAAATTCAATTTTTCCTATTTGCAGGCTGCAGACTGATTCCTAGTCACTGTTAAATGTGACAGGTATGTGGAAAACAAGTATTACTACTCCCCTGCTGCTAGCAGGGGACTAGCACATTTTTTCCACTTTTTGGGATAAGGGTACTCCTTGTCCGGTGATCTCAAAGATTATTCTTCCTGCCAGTTCTGAAACATTTTCTTGTGTATGTCCTCTAACCCCAATCAACATTGCAGTCTGAGAGACAGCAAGGGAATAGGCATTCCTGCATCCCATCAGAAAGCACAACACAATGCAGAAAATTCTGTGCATCATTTGCATTATTCTTACATATTATGTGGTGTGCACAGCCTTGTACGTCCCTACTTCTTTCCTCTCTTTGCTGATAGCCTCCTATATAATAATTATGATATTATCTTTATGCATAGATGCAACCTGACAGGGAAGATTTTCAACACACAACTGCCATTCAAGGTCTCCAAAGACAAGAAGAAAATAAAGAGTTAAAGGTACATTTTAATTCTTTAGAGTCTACTTCTGCAATAGGATTGCACCATACTGGCACGGTATGCAAGTAGTCAGTACCTGTGGTGACCTTCTTAACTACAACAAGCCATCCCCTACTAAATACCACTGATATGCACGCAAAAGCAGCAAAACGTGGAACTCCCTATCAGACGTGTCCTGATTCTCTCCGTACCTAGTACCAACCACTGCAGTAAAAATAAGAGAAGGGAAAGAGACACATAAAGAAACCGAGGAGAAAACAATCCAGAGAAACTGCAATGGCCCAGAGTTAACAGGTCAGCCAGATGCACCAAGTACTGCACTTTTTCAAGAAAACAGTCACTTACTGCTGTCCCCTTCATGGGTCGCCAAGTGAGCGAGCTTCATGCTGTAACGTGAGGCCAAGGCAAAATTAACCTCAAGATTACTGTGATGCAGAAGAAGATTAATTAACTTTCAAGAAACTAAGTAAACTTCACTAAACTTCCCCTCAATAATATGCCACCTTTTGTTATAAGGAAATTCCCTTTCACTTCCTGCTACTTCATCAATTGATATTATGCACATGATCTCACTTCTTTGCACTGCTTGGTTACCCACTATCTTAGAGCTCAAATATCTGAAATACCTCATCTTCTCCTCCCACATCACACAGTGATCAAGAAAACCGGCAGGCAATTATTTTCAAATGGGTGTACCTAAATCCAATCCTCATGTTATGCTGAAACCATTTACAATGGAAATCAGTTTAGAACATGTTTCACTTTGATAAGAATCACCACGGGAAAACCATGACCTGCCTTCCACAGACCCTCCCATGGATCTGTCAGCTCTGTAAACCTTTATTATGGATCAGGCTATTTGCTTCACTACATCAGCTGCCCACATAAAGTCCACAGCAAAGCAAGTACAGCTATTTGTCCAACGAGTCAATGGCCATATGCATGCACAAAGTGAAAATAAAGGTGGATTATCTTTTTACGTATGCCACTGTGTAAATGTTTTGTAATAAATAAAACAGCAACTACCAATAAAGAGAGTGGAGAACAGACTGGAAGGAGGTTGTGTTGAAAGGACTCAAACAGGAATATGTATTTTCTCCCCACCTTCCTTGGTCTGGTAACAGACCTAAATACACCTTTGCAAGTCTCTAGAAACAGGCAATCCCCATCAGTGTGTTCCAATATTCCATGCAACTCTGGCTGCTTCACCACGATGGCACAGCAGAATCACAGATACTAACACATCTACAAAATGCTGCAAAATTGGAATGTGGGCTGGGGATTCCCTCCACCTCTTCTATGGATCAACCCCTCTACCCAGCATTATGCTCATTTTATCCACTGTCACCTTCAGGCAACTTTGACAACAGATCTGACACTGGAAAGAAAACAGTTCGTATTAATGATGAACCTCAAATTCCTCCTTTCCTTGAACAAGAACTCAGGGCTAGCTGAATTTCTTAGTATTCTTACTTTTGTAAGAAAATATTTTGTATTTAAGTTTTTAAGAGAAGTGAATGTTTACTGGATGGCTGCTATTCGGTCCAGCAAAACAATTGCCAAATCTTCAGGTTTCTCCCCAGTGCTAAAAGTTTAACATTACAACTTAAATTACGATTTCGTAATAGACATTGTAGCAAATTCACTTAACGCTACAGATTTAATATGAGAGCAATCTGTGACACACATAAACTAAAACTTTAAATAACTTCTACATAACTCTAAATAAAAAGTGGATTCCAGATTCTCATTTGTAGTAACATCATTGTACACAGCTCTGGTTGCACAAATGAGCCTTTAAAATGGATAAAAACTATGGCTCTCTACACTCCCAGATTTTGTTATTCTTTACAACCGGTTATCAGTAACTTGTTCTTAGTACAACACTGAAAACCTAAACATACCTAAAAACAAATGTGAAACATTGTGCAAGGATTACATTAGGGCTGCATTTATGACCTATACTCTGTTCCACCTCAGCTGAGGTGCAGTCTGTATCTGAATGATAATGGCTTCACTGTTGCTCCTAAAACCCCACAGGAAGGCAGAGAGTGTTACACCACGGCAAGCAAAGCAGGATCCAGCCCTTGAGATTTCCCATTCTGCAGAGACGAGCAATATTACACTCCAGCCTTAGCTGTTGTGATAGGTCTTAAACACAGCAGAACCGTGGTGGTTCCCAAAGGAGTGACATGAAGTGAATATTTATCTTCTCGGCAGTGTGGAGGCAGACAACTGATGGCGTATCAGAATTTAACTGGCAATGCAGATTCACAAAGGTTGCAAACTACAATCAGGTTAAATCAGTATCTATGAATAGTGAATAGTAGAAGAGGCTGAAAAATCATTCTGTGCTCAGCCACAGATGTCACACAGGGGGCTGCTTCTCCCACTCCCCCCTCCGAACTACTCCCCCATTAACATTGAGTTAGAAAGACAGTCAAGAAAAACACTTTGGTTTACATATTAACAACTAATCCATAATACTCTAAGCGCCAAAATAGTGTGTATTTCAAGAACTACCCAACCTTCTTGAAAACAAACAGACACCTGAAAAAAAATCACAAACAAACCCCAAAAAACCCAAACATTTTTTCTTTTTTTTTTTTTTTATGGCATGTTTTTCAGTTAGTTATGAAAATTACAAAAAAGGAACAGCATGAACTACATACCTTAGCTATTTGGACACACCAGTTTAGCAGAAGCTGGGAGCCAATATTATCCTTATGTTCATGAACGTAATCCAACAGGCAGCCATGAGGCATGAGCTGAGTTACTAGCTGGATGGTTGGGCTCAAGCAGACACCCAGGAGTCTCACCAGGTGCGGGTGGTCCATGCTGGCCATGATAAGAGCTTCCTGTAACAACAAAAGTGACCCAGTTACTCCAGTGTGCGTGAAGACTCTATGCATAGAATATTTCCTATTTCCCATAGAGCATCTAAAGGGGATCAGTGTACCCTAAGTATCATGAATTCCTGTGTTGTCTATCCAGTGCCAGGCATACCTAGGCAAAATCCAGTCTGATGTAATGTATGCTTGATGTAATGAGCACCAAGCAATGGGTCAGACTATCTGAACAGATCCAGTGGAGGCTCAGATCAGAAATTCTGCACTGCCCTATATTCCCTGTCCCATTACAGCCAGAGAAGCAAAGATGTAAGTGTGACACACTTGACTTTGCTTAAAGGTCTCATTTGTCTTGTTCTACTTCCTTTAATTTTGTTTCTTGAATGTATTTTCCCAATTTGTGGTCAATTCATTGGGCATTAGCTTTTTTTTGTATGCAAGCAAACTATGCCACTTGTGTATATCGTGAGATGGCCAGTTAGGCCTCATTTGGCAAGACATTTGATTAAGCTGTGCCAAAATGCTTTACTGGATCAGAGATTTAATGCTTAGTATTTTACAGGCTTGAGAATGTAACATTTATATGTCAACTGAAGCTTTCCCAAAGTTCAACGTGCAAAGGGTTAAGAATCAGGAGGTTAAGCATGGGCCTTTCAAAGGTGACTGATGTTCATAAGTCACAGAATCACAGAATGGTTTGGATTGGAAGGGACCTTAAAGATCATCAAGTTCCAATCCCCCGGCTATGGGCAGGGACACCTTCCACTAGACCAGGTTGCTCAAAGCCCCATCCAACCTTGGCCAACAAGTCCTACTGAAAGTTGGCACATTTGCTAAGCCGTTAGGATACGACCACATTACTATGACTGTTGTACAGCAATAGCCTAAACTAGCAGTTGTGATGGTACGGTAGTAGCCCAGCTGCAGCAGCAGTCCTGCCTGCCTCCTGATGTTGCCACAAGTAGACCACTACAGAAAGCAGCAGCTTTCTAAATCTGAACCTCTTAGCTCAGCTCCTGATTTTTCCCAAGTCCTCAACCAATAATAGATCTTACGTCAGTTACTTCATTTTTCCCGTCCTTCAGCTTCCCACACAACGAACAGGAGATAATACTCCTTTCTTTCTTCTATATTTTACCTTTTCCAGATCATAAGTTTTCAGAGGTTTTCAGCTAGCTAGCTAGGTTGTCAAATGCCAAGGACCAGAAGGATTTAATCTTGGCTACACTATTTGGCCCTGAAGTTCATACCACTGACAAGTAGCACAGGAGCTCCTTATAAAAAACTTACATATCTGTTCTTAGAGGTAATGCTGCCATCACAAGCAACCGACATCCAAAAACGGCACGGAGAAAGCTTTTCTCTCTCATTCACTAAGCTGAGTCCTCCATTCCAACACCACTTCATCATGGCAATGGAACAATGGAAAGTGAGATGAAACTGCAGCTTTGTAAAGCTATTTTGGTTCTCTTTCTGTCTCAAAAAACCTATATGACATCTTTCTGACAACTTAAAGAATAACAGCAGTAATAGTGCCAAAGAAAGAAAGAAAGAAAAAAGGATGAGAAAAAGTTGGCATCGTTGGCACCAGAGGGACATAGCATACCCCCCAACTCATAATTGTTTTTGTTTTTTTTTTTCTTCCTTCCCTATATTAAGGCAAAAATAGTCCTTGCAAGTAGGCTGAGTTTGTATTAAAGGAAATTGCTCATCATAGTACAAAGAATATTTGAAACCAAATTACAGAGTATTTGCATAATAGTTCTCTTTCTTTCCCTCTCTTTTTTTTGTTAAAATGAAAAGATGAACAAGACACTAATTGTAGGGTTTTTTTCCCCCCAATAAGAAAAGAGCAGATAGCCTCCACTGGGGGGAGTATCGCCTTCCCTTTTCTTCCTGAATGTATGTTAAAAAATAAAATAAATAATGAATAAATAGGGGCTATTTGATGGGATGACTGGAGCAGGAGCTCCAAGGAAGATTCTGTTGTAACAAATTAGAAAAGGGTTCTTAAGTAGTTTTGCTCACATTCAAATTAATATAGTTCTTGTTCTCTCAACTGGTACATACGGGGTCCTCTTGAAAAATTTTAGCCTCTTTTCTGCTGTCACTAGAAAATGTCACTGTGGGCTACCAGAATAAATACCTGTTGACAGGTGCATTATCCAGCTTCAGAGCACAAAATCACTCTGCCTCATTTTTTTCTTTTTACCCCATTCATTTTTCTCCTGCAGAGGCATAAGGGGATAGTACTTGTTGCCCTCTCCCTCTCTGAGTAAAGGTAAGAGTTCCTCCAGGAATTTGGAGCGGGAGTACTTTTCTTTATAATGAGGACTGCTTAGAACATAGACAATATATTCTTTTTGCTCACCAAGGAACCAGATGGAAAGCTTTGAAACGTGCTCCATTAGTCTCCAGCTACTTGCCATTCACAAGTCTACCTGAGTGTTATACACTTCTGTACAGTAACAAAAGCAAGCAGTGCCATTTGTCTCATTCTGATGTTATGGGAAAGCACATTCTTCCAATAGTTTTGGGCAATGGTTCCAGAAAAAAATAAAAATGTTGTTAATAAAATATTATGGACTGCTCTGTAATGAATTGAGACACACAACAGAGAGCAGGGAAACCTTCATTATAGATCTAAGTCACTAATGGATAGTAATTTAGCATGAATCCTGGCTTCACATAGTTACTCTCATTAGTAAAAGTATTGTTATTTTTATTGAACTAGCATCTACAGGAAAACTAAATTCAGGGTTATGTCTACCTGGCACAGCACAAACACAAAGTAAGAGAGACTGCAATTGTTCTGCTAGAGCCTAATTAGACAAAACAGACAAACAACAACAACAACAGAAACATTATGACTTAGTAGCATTTTAAAAATCTGTGCAGCAAATAAAGAAACCGAGTCTCCATTTTAAAATCTGTTTGGACACAAAAGACCCTAGAGCTACAATCTCCATAGCACTTAGGCACTCTGCAGCCTGGTTCCCAATCAAATTTTCTAAAACATTTAATCAGGTAAGGTACCTAAACTCACAGACTTGGCTGTCTGACACTGGCATCTTTCAAAACCAGCCTCTGCAATTTCCCGTATCTTTCAGTAGCCTTACGTCTGCAGATATTGTCTCTATACTCAATTGGCACAATTACATGAATGATTCTAAAATTATGCCTATTCTAATTGAATGGAGAGGAAACTGAGGTACAGAAAAGCACAACCTACTATCCATAGTCACATAGGAAGTCTAGAGCAGAAGTGGGAACTGAGCCGCAGATCACTTTCTTTCTCTCCTGAAAAAAATCCTTTGAAGGTTGAAATAAAAAAGGGGAGGAGGGGAGAGAAAATATTAAGATATGGTACTTTATCTTTCCCCCAGGAGTCAAAGTCTTTGTAACATCATGTGCTCACGCTTGCATATGAGAAATGACAAGAGTGGTGACAGTTTTGAAAGGCTCCTGTTGGACATCGGGCACCCTCCTTCATCTAGCTGCAGGAGCAGGAAGTCTTATCACAAGAGTAACTCCCCAGCCAAACCAAATCTCTTCCTGGAGTTTCTTTACGCTGTTGCTGCTCAGGTATTAATTATCACAGCAGTGCATGGCAGCCACACACAGGACAGCTATCAGCCAGCTAGCTTAGACACAGGTAGCAGTTGTGGACCTCAGCTTGCCCTCACCTCTAAGATGTATTTTGCAGTCTACAGTGAGCCCTGACCAGCTGAGGCTAGGGTACTACAAGATCTCAAATGAGTTACTTAAAAACAAGGCTGTGTATGTATATTCTATTCACAGCAGTGCTTATGGAGTTAATATATCCGAGGGGAAGGCTGGCAAAGAAAGACCTTGATGCAGAAGGCAGCTAATCCCTGCTAATCCGAGATAATCAGGTAGCTTGGCAGGGCCATTGTTGTGTCCCCCAGCCTCATCACAGAGAGAATAGCAAGCGACTTTAATTGAGCCTTCCATGTTCAACTCGGTATTACACTTCTCAGATATGCTATTTTGTATAAAGCAATCATATCACACTGATCATTCCTCTCTTCTGCCCCTTTTGAATGTGGCTGAATTATTGCCACATTAAGCTCAACTCCCGTGATTTATATACATAACCATATATTAAACAATTATATTAAACATGACATAAATGTTATCTTTAATGCTTTACACTGATCCATCTGTCATATGCATTTAGTAACACAATAGCATACCAAAGGAGAAGGGTGAGTTTGTAGGTCCCAGTGAGCCATCACCAGACCTATGGCTGGTTTCTGTCAGCACAGCTATGTCAACAGGGGTGTGAGAAGGTGCAATTTCTAACCCGCACCAAGAGGCCAGAAAAAGCCCTCAGAGCACCTGCTGTTGGCCTGCCAAAACATGCTTAGACAGGTGCAGCTTAAGTCACGAGAGCTGACCATCACTGTAACAATACAATGCATAGTTATATCGAGGCTAAAAGCACTTTGTCAACACAGATGATGAAGGGAACTAATCACTCACTTCTCACAGGTCACTTAAATCGGTGTTCATTCCTTAGATAGCTTTGAAAATCCCACCTAAAACTGTTTCCTGATCTATCCATACTCTGCAGTCATGTTTGAAATGTCTTTAATTTGACTGCTGTTTCTGAAAAGTAACTCAAAATGCAGCTAAAGCAGGACTTGCATTTCAGTCTTCCAGGATGAGGAAGTAAAACAATTCTCAAGACTGTAAGAAAGGGTGCTCTGAGTAACACCTACAGCACACCTTCTAAGATGGTATTTAACTTCGCCCTTTCCTACTTTGATGTGTTATTGCTAACAACTACAACTGAAGATAAATATTAGGCAGCATGATGGTCCCTGAAGAGCATCCTTTGATACCAGTTTTGTTTCTCTGACCATTTAGTTTGTAAACCAGTGGACTCAGGAAGGTGCATGTGCCGTGAGCAGTAAAATAATACCATACTTATGTCCATGTTGAAAATTTATTCTCCACCTACAGTGGTTGTTGTGGTTTTGGTTTCAGCTCAGCTGGTAACAAAGCACCACGCAGCCGCTCACTCACCCCCCACCCCCTCCCCTGGCCACGGTGGGACGAGGAGAAAATCCAAAGGCAGGCTCATGGGTCGAGACAAGGACTGGGAGGGATCACTCCCCACTTAGGGTCACGGGCAAAAGACAGGCTCAACTTGGGGAAGAAACAAAATCAATTTCATTGACTACAAATCAAATCAAAACCAAGGGTATTAGGAAGGAAAACCAAACGTCAGAACACCTCCCCCCACCCCTCCCTCCTTCCCGGCTCAGCTCCATTCCCGGTTCTCTCTCCCTCCTCCCCCTGGCAGCGCAGGGGAA
>VYZV01022245.1:2163-21822 GCA_013401275.1 Pandion haliaetus | reverse complement strand
GGCTGCAGGGCCATCAGCCTCCTCAGGCGCCCCTCCTCCCCCTCCTTCTTCACTGACCTCGGGATCTGCAGAGGGGTTCCTCTCACATTCCCCAACCCCCACACTGCAGGTTCCCCTTCTTCAATCTGTTCTCTCAGAGGTGCTACCACCGTCACACTTGGAGCCAGGGGAGCTTCCAGCAGCTTCTCACAGGAGCCACCCCTGCGGCCGCCTCCCCCACTACCAAAAAAAACCCCGCACCACACAAACCCATGACAGTGGTCCAGGACACAACTCTGTTCCAGCATATGTCCTCGTTAATTAGTACACCAGTTCAGTACGTGGTCAAGCATTCCTGGTCAGACTTTTCCTGAGATGGTAGAGATGGCACACAGGCGACTCCTGAGACTCCTGGGCTCCTGGAACAGGGCAGAACTGACAGCAATCCATCAACGTGCTGAGTCCAAAACCACGCTCTAAAGGAAATCTGAACATCAGAATTGGTCAAGAGACCTTCTCTCTGCTGCTTATGGAGGCTCTGAAACATGTTAACAGGTTGTGTCATTAAGAGTCCTGCACCGCATGGTGGATCCCAGCACCTTCTAATGCAGTGCTTGATAACCTCATCTTCTTGCTGCTGAAGACTTCACCTAACAAGAGCATTTGAAGCAATATTGATTACCTCCTTACAGCAGATTTAACTATCTGGTAGAGATGAAAAGATACTCCTTCTGAAGGCTCTTTAACACATGAGCTTCCTGAGCGCCAATGGCCTTACCACACAGGGCACCAAGAGAAACTCATTCATAGGTAGCCAAGGTCCCCTTCCAGCCCTCCACATACACGTGCTATCCCTCAGAGCCAGTGCAGGAGAAATGTGCTCCCTGTTCCAGAGAAGTATCACAGATCTGCTGCCCCAGTTCAGCAAGCCCAGGGTAAATTTTACTGCTCCAGTTAAGCCAGATGAACATATACACCTGATAAAGAGTTCAGTAAGCAGGCACAAAGTCTGAAAAATACTTGGTTTCTCAACCTTCTGCTTCTAACTGTTCTCACCATACAATGTCCTCAAACAAAACAAAGCAAAAGAAGCCAGAAAAGATCAATCCACCTGTTTTTCCTAATAGTTGTTGAGTAAATAAATGTACTTAAAAGCTGACTTCATACTGTGCTGTGCATTTTTCTGAAATCACAAGCTGTGCTGCAGTAACAGGAGAGATACTACAGTGAATACACTGCTTTTTTCACTAGTTTTACAATTGCTTCTAATGGTTAGGGCAAACACCTGTCTGGAATGCACATCTGACCCACTTCAGGGCAGATCCAGTTACAGTCCAACATATTTTCAATGCTTTTTGTTTGTCTGCTAGGTCTTACAAATTTTCTAGGTTATAGCTGACTTAGCCTGTGCAGTCTGCACAATTACTTAAGCTGAGAGACAGCACAACCTATGTACTCAACAACATACATGCCCACATTTATTGTATGACAATGATACCCATTACCCTGCACTTCCTATGCAAGATGCTGTCTCCAATTGCTTTACAGCATTGCTGTACTTTCAGCCCTTGGGCTGCAATTTTTTACCACTTGGGCAGATACTCTCTAGAAAGCGTCTGTTGAAATGTCTCAGCCATTTCTGAAAATGAATGAGAGATGCAGCTATAGGTAGCAACAAAGGATATCAGAGTCCCACAGTGGGGCAGTAGCAAACAGAGGGAGGACAGTAATAGCACAAACTGCCACGGCTGTTTTTCCAGGAACTGTTTTACAGTCATTAGGAACAGACACATTTAACAGGGCATTTTCAGGCAAAAGTCTTATTTGGGACTGGGCAACAGCTTCTGTAACCAATTTTGCTGCTGTGTAATACAGTGAACAACACTTGAATGTTACAAGGGCAGATTCAACCCTGAGGTTACTACTGTAGGAGTGAGCTACATGCTTTAACTTGGCTCATGTGAGTATGGTAGCATACCCCGTGTCCTGTGATGGAACAGGTTTCTGTCACTGCACCCTCCTGAGAGACAGTGACACCACCTAGGTTGCATGCAACGAATTCTCTCAACTTCTCACTGGAGAAGCAGGACTCAAAAGAAAATGAAGACAGCTATTTTTTTTTTTTTTAAATAATCTTTCTACACATCTACATCCATACTCCAAGCATAAAGCAAGATGAATAAAGGTTCATCAATGGCTGTTGCACAGAAGTGCACATTCAGGTCCAAATCCTATACGTACATTCACACGACCAATTGCTTTTTCTTCGCAGAAACACTGAGTTTGGCTGGCACAGCAAGAAGTAACTATAGGTCTAAATTAAGGCTGGGTTATTAAGGAAGTTTAACAGGCTCTTAGCTAGAGTTTTGCACTAACTACCGTCTCCTTGAAACTCCCCCCGTGCTTGTTTTCCTTCAGGAAGCCACATTAAGGAAGCTATATGTGACCAAACAGAGAAGTTAAAAGTATGAGTCTTGTTAACATGGGTTTCCTCAGAGCCAGGACAAACTCTTACGACTAAAGAGACTACAGGCTTTGAATGGGTGGTTTGGACTTCATCTCTTTTGGACATAAGAGATTTGAACTTTTTTGAGTTCAGTTTCCAATGACGAGCTTGACCAGAGGTCCATTGGGTACTAAGTGGAGTCACTGTATACTTAGAGTGGACTACAAGCGTGCTGCACCATTAAAAGGTGAGATTAACTTATTCCTTCAGAAAGTTCTGGGAATCCAGCTGTCAGGTATGCCACTACACCCAAAACTTTATAGGATAAAAACTAAGAATGAAAAATAAAATAAAATAAAATATCCACAGCAGGGACCACACACTGTGGTCTATCATGCACAAATGTGATGGAAAGAGCACCAGGCAAGTACCGCTCACTTGGCTCTATCCAAGCTAGTGCCATTGGGAGAAGCTGGCTCCAGGTCAGTGTCCCACCCTGCATGCAGGCATGGTACAACACTAGAGTAATGCACTCTCCACTACCCAGAAGTAGAGCTGGTCTCCAGCTGAGGCACTGCTAAACAAGTGCACAGCCTTTTCTGGAGGTGGTTTGTGTCTTTAAATGTGCTGCCTTTCTCAGAGCATGCATACCCTCTGAGAATCCTTTGCTTGTCACAGCACTTGCATCCAGCAGAAAGGGTATGTAGTCTTACTGACTCAACACTGCAGAGGCATGGCCTGCAATGTTGACACTGCATTCAACTGCATGCAGTTGCCCCATGTGATTCAAATGCATGAGAAAGATGCCTCACTTTCCTCCAAACACTTACTCGAAACTATCACAATTCAGGGATTTGAAAGCTCTCCCTCTTGAAGGTGATGCTTACAGACTGCTGAGTTAAATATTCCGTGCCCACCTTAGAGAAGCAGTAGGTCCTATTCATGCAGAAATAGATACCTTCATGTGCTTATAGCAGCAAATTTGGCTCAATATATATTTTGGAGCAACATAAAACAAATTAATTATTAAAAAAAAGTGGTACTGTGATCCCTGTCTTACAAGCACTGAGGGCACGGGCAACTATGCTGACTCCAACAGGGCTCAAGCGCTTAAGAGTTAAGCACATGCTTAAATGTTTGAAAGTGTATGAGATACGTTTTGTAGAAACCCCACACCATATGCTTCCTACTTCTCCCTGCTGACTTTGTACCAATTAAATCTTCCAATTCATCAGAGCCCAGGTTAGACAGCTGAGGAGGAATCTCAAGTCTAAAGGAACAGACCTCTAGTGCACAAGCTAAGTGAAGGTTTTCCATCAAACATCCAGGAGATA
The DNA here is from genome assembly GCA_013401275.1 of Pandion haliaetus. Taxonomy (NCBI): domain Eukaryota; kingdom Metazoa; phylum Chordata; class Aves; order Accipitriformes; family Pandionidae; genus Pandion; species Pandion haliaetus. The sequence continues at coordinate 18,063 of VYZV01022245.1, read as the reverse complement.
ACTCCCACCAGCCCTTCTGTGAACCTGGCCTGAAAACATTGATTCTGGCAATGAGAAATCAAAATCTAGCCCATTTTAAGTTCACTTTTATGCATAAGTGGCCAAGAGTTCAGGACCTCAGCCGTCAGAAATGTTTCCATTGAAAGCTGTAACAGTGTGAGGTAACACTGGGCTTCAGACTGGCCATCCCCCCTTGAGTAAGTGGTTTAACAGTGTGCACACCTCTTTAAAAATATTGTATTATTCTGACAAATGTTTTACTTACAGTTTGTGACACGCATCATTATTTCAGAATAGTCTCTCAAAAGTGATTTGTTTCTTACTATTTGGTGCAACTAGCAAAAATGTTTGAAGTTTTTAAACATACAGTCTAAAAAAGCAGTCATTTCAGCATTATTTGAACAGGAGGATAAACAGACCTTACCACTGACCAGCTTACAAACATTTTCAGCCTTAGCTGCAGATTCCATTCAGAAGGAGGGCGTTATTGCTTCGTTTTTTGATTTAATATGAGTGATGGCAAGGTCTCAAGAGTAAGTGATAGAGAAAAAAAAAAATCAAGTTCTCACTCCTTTCTGAAGAGTCTTAGGACACTGCTTCGAAATTTTCTGGTATCACTGAAAATCTTGACTTTATAATCACACACTCAAAGCTCCTTCCCCCTTCAGGATCAATTTAAAGGGATAGCATCAGATTGAAACCTAATTTAATCAAGTGTACTATCAACATTAAGAGTTGTTTTAATCAAAGAGACATTTTGCCCATAACCCAGGTATTTAATCTCTCACGATTGAGAATTCAAAACAGACTCATCTCCATGTTTCCCTCATCTATATTCAGTTGCCTAAGAGCTTCACACTCAGGACTCAAGTACTGCAAAAGGATGATGATATTTAAACAAAAAAGTTTCATTGGACTGTTTGGTTTGCTGCTAGATTTTTTTTTTTTTTGACCATGCTGGAATCAGTGAACCACAAAGTCATCAAAAGCTGCCACACATTACCTGTGTTACAGTGCTTTCTTCCTTTCAACATTACTCTGCCTGCTATTTTGCCCTGAGTTTCTACAGTTCTTCCTCCAACCTTTTATTGTCTACTTTCTTTGTTCTTTCTTTTTATATCCTGTTGACCTAATCTTCTCCCAAAGATAAAATTAAAATTAAAAACCTCTTAAAAAAAATGCTTGAAAGAAAATCACTGCCACGACCAAAATTCATACACCTCCCTTCTTCTGTGCGCTGCATCGCCTCTCCCAACTGCTGCGAGGCCGGGCTCCGCCCTGCACTTCACCTGCCACAGCAGAACCTCAATCCTGGCCGAGTCCTTCTGTCTCCAGCGATGTGGTCCTTACCTCTGCCGCTGGGCAGATACTGCCCAGCTTTAGGACACTCCTAGAACAGCAAATACTGGGTGCGCTGGGTGTGAATGGCAGGGCTGTGGTAGCAGGGGTGCTGCAGGGGAGGCCCCTGTGGGAAGAGGCTGGAGCTCCCCCAAACCGGACACAGACGGCTCCAGCCAGCCCACGCTGCCACGGGGGCAACCAGCTGGAAGGAGAACTGGCTGGAGTTGGGCTGGAGAAAAGGGGAGGAAAGGTGGGTTTTTTCCACAAATATTTCAATGTGGGGTTTTTTTTGTTGTTTGCTAGTATCAAATTAGCTATTAAATATTTATGTTAATTGGCAGTAAATTAAGTTAAATTCTCCAAGTCGAGTCTGTTTTGCCTGTGACAGCAATTGGCAAGCGATTTCCCTATCCTTATTTTGACCCAGGAGTCTTCTGTTTCTCCTATTTTCTCCCCATTCCCACTGTGTGTGTGTGGGGCAAGCAAGCAGCTGTGAGGGGACTTAAGTGGAAGCTGGGACAGCTCCTCCACTCCCTGCCATGGCCATCCCTGGCATGATGCCCACCCTGTTCATTAACCTGGCTCTGAAAAGTGGCCAGAATTTAGGAAGTCAATGCAAAGGAGAGCAAAGGTAGCTTACATCCTTGGTCCGTCTATAGATATGTTTTGGGGTGGGGGGAGTGGGCAGTGTTCTTATAAACGTTGAGACTGGCAGCTTGTCTTATGCTGTCATCATAGGGTTTCACATCCCTCCCTAAACTTTCACAAGATTTGAGCATGTCCTACTGTCAGGGTAATACATGCATATATATATATATATATAAAAATAATATAATAATAATGAATCTTTTTGTCATGTTGATAAAATCTTGACATCTGCAATAATCCCCACATCAAATACTATGTCTGATCTTCAGTGTGTGCCCATATTCAGGTCCAGACTTCTGTCAGGACAAGCCAAAGAACTCCAAGAACAAACTTGCCTGAATGAGCGGTCAACTGTCCGTTACCAATACAAAATCCTCGGTCAAATCAATAAATACAACTGTTATTTATCAGTTTGTATTTGTGGCTGCGTAGACACTCTTACACAGACAGGATCTCACTGAAGTATAGAAGCCAAGAACATAAAGTTATGGGCAAACACCACTTAAACTTGCAGCATTGCAGGACGGAATGCCTACTTTATAAGTAATCCGTAATTTTAGAGTGGCATGAATAGGGCAAAATAATATTTTATGTTATACTTTCATCCTCTTTTGTGAATTACCACAATCCCAAGAACATTCAACTATGCTAGTATGATGGCATGGTATCACAGATCCAGAATTTCCAAAGGCCTATTCTACTGAAAGGACTATTCTACTGAAAGGACTCTAGAAGTCAAAACCCAAACCTCTTTTCCTAGCATTTCCTACAGCAAACTGTGACAAGGCTGATGGGTGAATCTGCTTTTCAACGGCCAGCCGTACCTTGCAGCTGTCTAGGAAAGAAAGTGAAAAAGGCTCTAAGTGACACCACCAGGAAAACTTCAGGCAAAGGAAGCACAATTAGAAAATGTGGAAGCCCAAGGCACTACTGCTGTGCAAAGTTAGTGCTAGAGACATATTCACAGCAGCTCTATGGATGTGCCACACAGAGAGCAAGCTTCCTTTCACATCTGAAGCACAGCCAATTTGCACCCTGATTGTAAAGCAGCAACCCCACCCACATTGCAGGGACTTTTGACAGCTAACACCTATTTTGCATCTTACTGCCAAGATCAGTAGTCAAGGGGTTGACATTTCATAAAAATCAGGGAAAGGTATCCATAGCTGTTAGAGCATCAACCTTTCTAACCAACACAATTAACTATAGAGTTACATATAATTAATCCATCCTATCTATTCCTTTTTGCATGCATTTATGTTTTGATTTTTTAAAAGTTGCTTGTAAAGACCTACGCTACCATGGTATGACATCCTACTAGGATCAAAGAGTATGCTGTGCCTCCGAGAGGCACACCGTGAAGCTCAAAATGTATAATATAATAAGGGTAGAGGAATAATCATTCCTCTACCCTTTATCTCTTGCATCTATCTTAAGTGAAAGCCTTTCAGGGCAGGGACAAGCTCACTATGTTTTCACACCACAAAGGTTTTCTGATCTTAATAGGTCCAAGAGTTGCCATATATAACAATGAGAAGCAACACCAAAGTTAATATGGAAAATATTGCTCTTCAAAATCTTTTAATTTTGGAACTACAGTTTCAGTATCAAAGGACTAAGCAGTTCAAACCAGCAATTACTGCTTTGTGGACTGCCAGCCACATTGTGACCTCAGCTCTGTTTATCCTAGTTACTGCACTAAAGTCTAAAAGGTATTGGCAGAATATTACAAAGATTATCAGCAAGCGAGTCATGTACCAGATTCCCCTGTCTTATTTCTTCCATTACAACTATGTGACAAGTGACGACAGGGACAGTTGACTATCACTTGTAAATAATATGTGGAATATTAATATGAACAGATGTTAATGATTTCATTTTTATAAATCTATGACAGTTGCTGATGTATCAGATGTGTCTGGATCAGCACTGAGACATGGAAAACACTTAATTTTTGAAGCGTTATCTGCAACAAAGCGCTAAAGGAGAAGTATTTGAAACTACAGTACCTTGAAGATAAATTATATTTTGACAGTGATACTTCAAGTTCAGCTCCTATAAGCCTGTGCTTCTGTACCTTTACATTTCTATCAAAAATGGACCCAATGTGAGTATTTGTATGTATAAAAAGGTGTTGGATATTTTTTTCTCACTACAAAAAAACCTTATTCTCCCTTAACTTTAAGTTGACTTGGAGCTTTGGCAGTATAAAAACAAGTATGACAAATACAATGCATTGATCCTCCAGGGCCCTTTGCCCTTGCTGACTTGCTGCATTGTTGCTGATCTGAGAGTTGCAGCATGTGCTGGAGCTCACACATAGCCGCCCATCAGCCTGCTTTCATGAAAAATCTGATATGTAATAGCCTACCCATCTGGCACTGAACTAAATTACAGGCAAGTGTACTTCAAAAATGATTAGCCAGCATATACATGCAATTTTACAGCCAGCTCCTCTGACTTAAGTATCAAGACGTTTCTTCTTCAGTCTTTTCCTCAAACCTCATTAGATTCACCATTAACCTCAAACTAGTGATGGCTTGTTTGGGATGCATTACAGTTAAGCCTGTGGAAACAGTACCCCTTTTTTATTAACAGAGGTCCCATAAAAAACCGCATTTTTTATCGATGTGGCAACATTCTGACATATGCATTGCCCTTTAGGAACCGAAACATTAACATGTGCCTATTTTATATCGCTAATGTGAGCTGGAGGCACAAAGGAAAAATGCAAAGCAATAGGAAGTTTCTTAAATACAGGCTTTCAGTTTCTTTTAGTAGTAAGTTGGCACTAGTTGCCCAGTTCTTGGTGCCAAAGTCTGCTTTAAAACTGGGTATCAGTGTCAGCTTCTTCTCATAACTTATCAAGTATTATTCAATAATCTCATCTGCCATTTTACCAAGTTTTGCCAGATTTATTTCTGCACTTTGCATCTGAATGTCAGAAAGGCTCTGCAAAGAATTCCAGTATTTCCAATCACTTTGCTGATGTTTAAGGGAGGCTGTTTCTCATGTGTGTAATTACAAGTCTATCAGCTATAGCCTACCACTCCAGCAAGATCTGTTCCTATACAGATTACATCTCTCTTACCCTCTGCCTTAAATCACACCATCCCTGGTTGTGCAGATGAAGAGACCAGCACCCGCAGGCACCATCACACTAGGAGGCGAGGCCCCCAAATTCATGGCCTTACAGTATCCAGTAGAAATTTTTACTGAAGTGCATAAGATTGCTCTCCTAAAAGCCCACATCCAGATACAAAGTACGTAAGTCCTTGGAAAATAGGAATCTGGAGGAGAGTGTTCTGGCTCAGGTCCAGATCCAACATATAGTAAAGGGTGGCAACATACAGCACAATGCCAAGAACTAGAGACCCAGGGTACTGTAAGCAACAGAAAACTCACCATGGAAATACAAATCCCAAGAGCTGCTGATTAAGTCTCCTAATTAAACTACTGTGTACCACTTTTGATACTCATAGCACCACTTCTCTGCCTTTTTGGTTTTTTTTAGTATTCCCATCCTTTGCCTGTTCAATTTCTAAACACTTTTTCAAAAAGCTCTCTCTAACTGTGTCCTGATAAAAGTGGCAACTATGAGATCCTCACCTTCAGAACAGTAACCCATACAGCTGAGCAAGTAACTGACTTCATGTTTCAGTAACCAAGCTCAAATGTACACTCCAAAGCAACAAGTATCAACCATGTTATTGGCGTACCTCATACCTTTAACAAGAAATCTTCATACAAGATCAATCATATCAGTTCAAAATGTTTCCTTCGTACACACACACTTTACAGCCAAAACTGCTTCTTGAGTTTGATTAGAATTTCTAATAGTTTCAATTAATCTACAGCTATGTTTCCCAGTGAATAAACTAACATTCCTTCCTGATCTTCCCCCTGCTCACAGATTTACCCAAACTTATGCAGGGTTTCCAAGTCATAATGCAATACAAACCTTAAATAAGGAGTTCTGCCATTGCCATTAACAAAAAGCTTCTGAATATACTTCCTAACTCATTTAGGAATAACTCGTAATATCAGTCACTCACTATAGCATGCGATTCTCCCTTAAACCTGTGGCAGACTTCTTGGAAGGGTGACTCCAGAAGTAAAGTCCTGGCCCTGCCGAATTCACTGAAAAATACACAGCTCCCATTGCTTTCAATAGGGCTCAGATTTCCCCCATCACCAGTAGCAGGCAAACTCTCTTTCCCTCACTGTATTTTCCAGTTAAAGTGTTACGTTATGTTATCTTGCTTCCAAACAGCCTAGCTTGTCTGTCTGTGCTTGTACTTCATCCTTGCTGTGGGTATACTTTCTCCATACAGCCACCTGCTCCTGCATATGGAAAATTAACACCCGCCTGCATGTACACACACATCTTACCTCTGCATACCATGGAAGGAAAAATTACTGGAGTAAGTAAACATTTAAACAGAAAATTATTACTTAAGACTGAAATAACAAAAACGTGACCTTGAAACACAGGTAATCTTCAGATGACTAAAAGCAGTTAACCTTCAGATTTCCAGCTTCTGTAGAGGCTGATCACTCTCAGTGCTTGTGCATGGTATGCAGAGTTCTCAAGGACAGCTTGATTTCTGGCATCTCTGGACAAGTTGGAAATTGTAATTGCGATCACAGTGAGCTTCTGTGCCTGGAACTGACAGGCAAACAGTTCCCCCTCCTAAGTGGCTATACTCAGAGTGTGCGTAAGTGGGAGGAAGAGGGGAGACTGCCCAAAAGGGAGTCTACAGTCAGATGAGTTCGGTCACCCCTTGCCTCCCACCCCCAGCAACTTAACGTGATGGAGTGAAAACCTGTTTGAATCACAGCTGAAACACGCTGCCAGGCAGCACAGCAACGCTGCTGTTCATTATCAGCTATTCTTACAGAGATCCCTGCACCAGTTGGAAAGGAGGATGTTTACATAAATGACAGCAGACGAAGATAAGGAAAAATGTCTCACTGCTCCATAAAGGATTTCCTTTGATCCTAAAGCTGCCCCTTAAACTGAGGTTCAAGATTATCTTGGTTGCATTTCCCAAGCAGCCATGCAGCCAGTGGAATGATTGTGGGGTGCCTGGATGTACTATCCAACTACTGTTAGTAGCAATGTCTTTTCAGACTTTCAGAAGCATCTCCATGGACTGTTGAAGACCTGGGTCAAACGCTTGGCTAGGTAGCATGAGATGTACACAAGGAATTAAAAATAATTTAAGAGAGACAAAAATATTCCTCCAGTCACCTACATAGTCATATAAGGCAGGATCTAACAAGGAGATTCAGTGTAAATGCATCTGTGTCAATTGAGAAACCGTACATCACAGAGTGTGTCCATAGGGAACCCCAAAGGCTCTATGAAAGCTGCTGTGGGCCAGGGAAGGAACCCAAAAGCTTCAGCTTAGAACCTTCCTATGTCTAATGCCAATGGTGGAAACCAAGAAAAGGTAAGTCTTCTCTCACCTTCCCCACCTGACTAGCTAGCTGTATCTCCAGTGTACTTTCCACAATGGCATCTAGCCATACCTGAAGAAACAAAGAAAGCATCTAGACCTATCCAGATCTCTGTGGGTTTTCAGCTGAACAGGAGACAAAATTCTCTTTTGCTAGTCAGCTACATGATATTTTTCCTCTTGAAACCTCTGAACCAAAGATAAGTTTGATACGTCTTCAGGATCTGTCTTTACTGTAGGACAGGCTTATAATTTAGGAAAAACTGTTTCTCCTTCTTTCTGCAGTACATCTGACTGCTTTATTAATTTAGTTAATTAGGCCAGACATAAATAAAAGATGTGGGTATCAGCCCCCTGTATGCAGCTTTAATTTGTTTGCCACAGGCCTGGTGGAGGTCATTGTCACTTACTACCTTTACACTTCGCTTGACAAATGCTTGACACTGAACGCTGTTCCTAGAGACAGCAGGGAACTACAGTAAGTCCAGGCGAAGTCAAGAAGCCCCCTAGATCTTAATTATAAAACCATAAAAGGAACCAACTGCCTCTGAAGCTCTCTTACCAGGAAACAAATGAGAACGGGAAATTTATTTCCAACCATAAATCCCAAACCCTTCACTTTAATTTTTCCCAAGTTAACTTTCTCACCTAGCTAAGCAGCACTGCCTTCTATTATTAGCTTCTGGCCCAGTATCAGCTGACCACCATCAGTCAAACTGTCTTCATCTCAATGAGCTCAGGGACTCCCAGAGAACTCTGTGTATGCAGACTTGTGCTTGCAGCCTCTAATTATTTTCTAACAGATAATGGAGCATTTTAAGTTCAGAGAGGATAGATTAAACTTGTAAGTGGATCAAAACCCTGGACAGAATCACAGCTCACAGGATTACTTCCTGGAAACATCAAGCTTAGAGGGCTAGAGAAGAAAGGCCCTCATCAACTGTCTGTTTTCCCATGACAAGCTAGTTTATATTTTTTTTAGCCTCAAAGACGGTTTGCTATGCTTTCCAACTGCAGCATGACTTTAGAATGTATTACATTATCAGTCAAGCATCTGGTTTAATGTTAAACCACCTGATAAGGCCAATGGCTACTTGACTTATCAGACAATCATAACAGTCAAATAATTTGAGGCTGAGGAGGGGAAAGCGTTGTCACAAGTGAAACTGTAAGTCCCTGTTCTACTGTCAAGTCGCCTCTTTGCTGTGTATTTGCCTTTTTTCCTCACAACAAGCCTCTCTTTCCTCCCTAACACTCCGGACCCCCATATATTCTCTTACCAGCCTTAGGGGGAGGAGCAGGATATCCTTCTCTCCTGATACCCTCTGCGTCTGCTGGTGACTCCCCTCCCAGACATGCTTGCAGGCAGACCAGTAGCAAAAACGCCTGCGCTCTGAATCAAATTCCAGCGCCCTTCTGGGGACGATGAAGTGTGACCAACCAAGCAGGGGGGAGAAACTACGCCCCACAACTTAAGCACCTAACCATTTCAACACCTGAAGGGAAATTCTTTAGACTGGGAAATTATTCCAGAGATAATATGTATTCAGAAATACGCGGAAAAAAGGTAAATCTACATTTTACAAAACAGTAGCAATAACCTCTGCACGGTGAAAACAAATCCGAAGAAGTCCACATGTACATTCTGCTTCTGCCCTGGAGAAGGCGGTATGGGTTACTCACTAGACTTCAGCTTGCATTGTTGTAACAGACACAGACTACTGCAGGGATAAAAACTATGTAAGAAAGTGGGGAGCAGAGTAAAAGAAAACGAGCTAGCTGGGAATGTGTGGAGAAAGCCCGGAAAATAGACTCTGCTGAAACTCCTCAAAGAAAAATTCCAAATAGGGGATGTAGTTTTTGATGATGGCCAATTCATCATCCCCTGATGGGAGAAGGGTGGGACGTGTTTGGACATAGCAGGTGCTAACATCATGCATTATATCATTATAGTCATTACAGATCCATTAGTGGGTGTTCAAGGTGCTGAAATGACAGCCTAGTAGCCAAATTGTTGTTCTTTACTCTTTTAGCATAACATTTAGCAGAATTTCAGGAGCTTGCAGAGCACTTTTAGACTTAAATTCTGCCAACATTAGAAGTTTTAACCAGAGCCTATGGACAACGCCACTAACGTGTACCAGCTATTTCTGTAGACACTGAAATGTCCCAAGTACTCTCTCTGTGCACAAACTGCTGTTTACAAGAGGCTTTACATTTTCCAGAGCCTCTCTAAAAGGAATGCTAAGTTTTACTTGCAAGTACAAGGACATACACAATTGAGTAAGAAGTAACTGCTGACAAAAGCACACCTGTACTTGACAAGTACAAACACCCAAAAGTCAAGGGTGTGGCTCACATAATGACACCTCCTTCCCACTAACCTCCTCTTCCCATTCACAACCAACATGTCAGACACTTATTTAAGAGTTAACCCCCACTATGCTCATAATGGCACTTAGCCACCTATATACCTTTAAAAAGTCTGATACAACTGCTTTTAGCCAAGAACTACTCATAATGCTCTTTTCACTGAAATCACAACTGATGCATTTTGCTTTCATATGTACACTTAAATTTTCCTCATAAAATAACAGCAGTAAACAGTATCAAGTTTTATCTGGATAGTTATATTGACCAAAGCCTTGGAGTGAGATGAGTAAGAGACATTTTTCTACTATAACTTACTCTTCAATGAAAGATAATGAAGTTATTTCCTCATAATCACTTAAAGTTTTAAAAAGTTTAAAACTATGTCCTTTCTGGGACAGAGAGGAGTGGTCACACTAAAACCATAAACAATGCCTAGATCATTCTTTTTCAAAATGTGGCTTGTTGCAGGAAATACCCGACTGGGTTAAGAGGTGAGGATGGCAGCAATGTTTGTACGATTGCATGAGCAATTATTTCAAAAGAATGAAATTAAGTCTTCATCAATGCAGTACAGCAAAGGCTGTTACAGACCAGTGTACATATATCAAATGCAGCATTGATACAAAACATTTCTCCTTATTGTCACTTATATCAACTAATGATGAAGTCAAATTCTTTTTTATTATGATTAAAAATAACCTTTAGGTTATTATTAACCTCTAGGACTAAAAATAACTTTAACTTTTCTCTCACCTTGTTACCACCGGGTCAGAGACTCATGAGAAACTGTTAATTTAAAGAGAAACCTTTCCTAATGTGTCTGTACCTTACATAGTTAAAATCTTCAGGGTTTCCAAAAAACCTTCATAATTTCTGAGCTAGTTATCAGATGTTACGATGCATACACTGGAAGGAAATGTGGTCCAGTGAATTAAATCAGCTGAGCTATGAAGCATCAGACAAGTAACTGTCTTTTACCCAGGACCTTATGTTTTCTTTGTAGAGCCCTTCAAGGTTAATCAATATCAGAGAAGGAGATATTAATATTATTTCTCTATCAGATCAGGGGCCAGATCCTCAGCTGGTGCAAGTTGCTCTGTTCCACTGACTTTCATACAGTGACAACAATTCCCTCATTTTGAGGCTGGAATCTACATCACTGACCGCCAGCATCAGACATGGAGTGCAGGTCGCATTCAGCAGCCTTGCACTCTGCACGTTTACTTCAAAAGTGTGCTGAATACCAGCTCTCCTCTTTCTCCAGCTCTACCATTAACAATACTCTTGACCATATTTTGTCCATTAAGCAAACATTTAATAATCTTTATCCCTTTAGTGCAATTCATTCCTTTTGAACAGGGCCAAAAGGTCCTTTTTTAATTTATTTGTGCACAATGATTACTGAATGTCATCTACATAAATTTGCAGTGCTCTAAGGAAATCCCTTCACCTATACAGCCTTTGTTCAATTGTCTAGGAACTCACACGTGATAGTTTGTCCGAAACAGCTAAATCCATAACTGTACATTTCTATTCATTTCTAGATGGAAGAATAGACTATATAACTAGAGTACATTTTCCTTGTGGTTTCCAGTCTCATTAATACTAACCAAATTAAGCCTATACACTGAAAAGCTCTTCAAGACTTAAAAGTCCTATGTAATTTTCAAGTTCACAAGAGGGATTTACCAAAAAAGTGCAAATTTCTGTGATTTGTCAAAAAATTGTCACTGAATAGGACATACACATTCACAACGTCAATGAGGCTTGATGTTGACACAGTGCATAATATCTGTGAACATAGAACATTAATGAAAATTATGATCTTGACCTCTTAATAATAATATTTCAGATTAGTATAGCAAAAGGGCTTTAATATCCAGCACATTTTATTTTCCCCTCCCTGTTATGCTTTGCTGCTGCTGACAGCTCCGAGACTCTCAGTGCTTAGTTCTCAGGAACACTGAAGAAGAAAAGAGCTGAGGCTAAATTTCTGTTCCTGTGAGGTCTGCACCAGCTGAGACTTGCATACATGGTAAGATGCTCCCCTACAACTCCTTCTCTCTCATCTCTAGTTGCTCTGCCATGGAAAGATAAAATAATCTGGCACACGAGACAGAGGAGTTTCAGCCTCCCACTGATGGGAAAACCATTTATAAGAAAACTCCAAGCATCTTAGATTCTGTGACATCTGACCCAGCCCTTCCTTACCATGGCACCAGCATTGCCCTGGTAGCGCAGGTACTTACGGTTCTGGAATGGAATGATCTACATGCAATAAACTAAATAGGGCAGAGCACTGCCTTATACAGATCTGCCTAGCTCTATAGCTTCAGAGAAGCAGCACTGACATACCTGCAGCATAGGTGTAACCTTGCTTGGTTGTTTTTCTTTGTTTGTTTGAACATTGCTGCGCTATGGATATGCATTAATAACGAGACAGCTTGTCAAAGACTAAGGGAAGGAGGGAAATGGCCTACGCATAAAACCTCAACAGCTGAGTTTTTCTAGGGACATGATATTGTAGCACTTGCTGAACATCAGCACAATACTGGTCCTGAGTATAAGGCTCCTTTACTATTTAAATATAAGGAAAAAAAACTGGCAGAAACTCCTCTTTACAATCTCTGTGGACTACAGAAAGACACCCCCCACCCCCCCAAAACTCAAAGACACTGATCATCTCTTACTTACATCCATAAACTCCACATTGGCTTTTGGACCAGTGGTCTCATTAAGGATCTTAATGGCCACAGGAATCTTTACAGTTTCTCCTTCAGGGACCCAAATACCCTAGAAAAATAAGAAATAGTGACATAAGACTAATAAAACAACGATTGTAAAAACTTCTTTCAGAGTTAGTTCTTTTTGATGCATTCTGTCACATTATGCAGATCAGTTATGAACCTCAGAACTGAGAATACACACAGCTATAAAATAATAAAAAACCTACAAAACTAATTCTTGCACCAGAAGTAAACCCTTATGTAAAATGAAAGATTTTGTATCAGTGAACGTCCTCATCAGGCCCCCTCGATTTTCCTGCCCACAACTGGGTTTCTAGAGAGTAATGCCAGCATGTCAGTGATGCACATAGTTTTTCCCCTGACTATTGATTCTGATAAAATTAAACAAAAAATCTGGATTTTCTCTCTGGATTCTGATGCTGAACTCACTGAAGCTATCAGTAAATTCTCAAAAGTGATTATCTCCAGGTCATACTATGATGCAGGGACAGGACATCCTGAAAACAATACATTTAGGGGCTATTTCTCTAATTATTCGATATCTGAGAATTAAAAGCTTAGATGGCTAAAAAGTAAACTCGAAATTAAAATTCACAAACTGTGCATGTCTCGGGCTACTTTTCCATCCTTCTTGACTATTGCTGTGTTCCTGGCAACCTCATGGTACCCATGTCTACCGCTTTATTATTGTCTAAGCATATTCAAACTGATTATTCAAAAATGTATTCCCACGACCTTGTAGCTTTAGTGACCTGGTCTGTACTTCCTCCATCTCCTCCCCAGTTTGAAGACAGATGCTGTATCTGCCCTCCTTCACTGCTCTGACCTACGACCCTGATTTGGCAGGTTTGGGTTGCTCCCAAAGGGTTGGGTGACTGGTTTGGCTTGCCCATTAAACCCTACTTCACGCCTTTGAGGTTTGGACATGACCAACAGATCTTAAAAAAACCCCATCTTTAACAGAACTATTGTTTTCCCTGTTGGTTCTGCTCTTATATCCTGGTTGTTACAGGGTGCATTGATGTAACTCATCTTTTCTATTTCAATGGAAGAAACAAAAAGTATTAAGGTATAGCTAATGACAATATTGTTTTACAAGGTATTATTACTATTACAAGATCCATGCGACACACGAAACGAGAGACAAAGTTTATCTATCTTTCCAAAAGTGTACTATAAAGCCATTATGTAAGAACAGAATGAGAAACTTTGATGCTGCATTTTAATATCAAGACAGCCCAGCTCGTGTAGCCCTCTTGCATGCAAGAATGATTGTGGCTGACACTCCTTTTCTCAGTAAGAAATAATATCTGCATGTGTGATTAAAACCAAAGTCAACATTTGAGTCTGAAGATGCACTCCTCCCACACCATTCCACTACCCTGAGTTTCCCAGATAAGTAGGGCTCATGAACCCATACAAAGTACAGGGTGCTTTGCTGCAATGCAGAACTTGACTGTTCAAAAGTTACATGAGGGGACTCACTGCTGTATGAAGACTCTTACCTTGTATACAGTTCCAAAGGCTCCAGAGCCAAGAACCTTTACTCGTTTCAGCTCGGTTTCCTTCAGGATACGAAGCTGTGCTTGATTGGGTGCTGTGCCACTTGGAGTCAAGGGTTCCACAAGCTATGAAGGACAATCCAACAGTCTTAAATATTTGAAAGTGTGAAGACACATCAGAAGTTTATACTGAAAAAAACCAATCCGACTAAATACTGGAATAAGACAGTGGTGGGGTCTATTGACCATTGACCTGCCAACTCATGGAGGGATTTCTAAACTTCAAAGCAAATGAGCAATGCTATGAAACCAAGAGACCTGATGAGGAAAATCCACACTCAACATGTAATAATTTCTACCAGGAATTGTGTGATGGAATTACGAACTGGAAATTGAATTGGTGTCACAATAAGACACCCAAGGACTTTTGCTAATGGAGGGAGTATAAATATTTTCTACAAGACAGAAGTACAGCATTTATTATTAGTGCACCACATTCTATTTTTGCCCATTTTAGTGTCTTTTGAGTTGGCCACATTTCTTTTTAATAGCCATGACTTAATGGCTCATCAAGTTCTTATTCTGTTTTGGGAAGGGACTATTTTTCCGAACTTCTGTTATACCACACAGGAGGACAGCTTTAAGGAGAAAACATCTTATAGCAGACCACTAACTTATAACAGCCACTAATTTACTGCAAGAAAGGCATAATTTGCTCAAGATGTCCCAAGAAACTCTGTAAATAAGCCACAACGGCACATTCAGTTAAAAATGCTCTCAGATCTCAACGTTATACCATCTCTGCCAGAAAAACAATGCTTGTTTAAAAATAAATTAAAAATACACAAAAAGGACAATACTCTAAACAATGAAAAATAGCCTGTTCCTTTACGGGATGAGGAAAATAATTCAGGGCTAGTCTTACTCAAATTGGTTTGAAATCACTGCAGCATTTCAAAGTTGTCTGTTTACAAGGCTAAATGCACCATGCTCTGCAGTTTGAGAACTACTTCTATGGCTCTTTGGGCATCATGAACTTAATTAGTTTACTTAATTAACTACTTAATTAGTTGACCAGACTAATTAGTTTCGTTCAGGTAAAAATACCAGTGTCTGGAAATTATTGGTGTAAGAAAACATAACAAAAATCAAACAGCAACAAGTCAGGTTATCACAGAAATAATCTGTGAGCTGTACTTTTTTTACAGTGATTTCTCTTTCCTCCTTCCCACTTTAGATGTCCAGTACTTACACGGTGAAAAAAAGAAGGTTTACTGTAAAAGAAAAGTAGACAGACTGGCAGTACACTTCTGTATTTTCCGTTTGTGAAGGGTGAAAAGAGCTTTTGTGCCACAGTCCACCAACACAGGTATGGCAGGGAGAAGCGTTGTGGGGGGTCTAAAAAAGTGCTTGTAGAGTTTTTTGGAGACTGATCTACAGAAAGAATAGGTCTGTTACAGCCTCCAGCTAGAAACAGAGACTTTAGCTGAAGCTATAGTTGCTTGTGTGTTTATCTGGGGATGCTCATGATTTAATCTTCAGTTTCTAAGCCAAGACAACAGCTTCCATATCCATATGTTCAGTAGGAGGCCTCGGTCCCTCAGGAACTACTGTCAGCCACAGCTTTTATCTGACCAAATGAAGAATGAGAGCTGGACTTCAAAGCCAGTACTTCCCAAATACAATGAAAACTACCTGCTTAAAATAATTTATGCTTAAATAGGGGCTGATGCAATGGCAAGATTTATGTATCTAAAGGCACCAAGTATTGTAAAGCTTTCTACACAGCTAAACAGTATTTAACAAGCAACGCAAATTTTAGCCAAG
>VYZV01022241.1:12890-29059 GCA_013401275.1 Pandion haliaetus | reverse complement strand
TCCAATTCAACTGCATTCAAAAATATCCAACTCCTTTTAAAATGAATACAGGTATTTTTTTACTCCCTAGTGTATACTGTAGACAAAACAATACCAGAAGAGTTTGTCTCTATAAAGTGCATATATACCATATGCATTTTGAGAGACAGAGAGCTCTAATAGAAACATACACAATCTGTCTCTAAAATAGCCACTCATACACTAAACTATATGAACCAATTGCTTGTATCTCATGTCACACATAAAACTCTTTACATCTTTGTGACTTTAATCTAGACCTCTGATAGCCTACTGTAAGTTTAACTGCAGCACAAGCAGAATAAGTAAAAACAGTAATGGATGTAATTGTTGTATGAAAACAGATATACAGAAAGGCCTAATTTTTGTTCATTGCCACTGTTCTGAATTGGAGAAAAACTACAGCAGTTACCAATGTAAAAGAAAATGAGGCCAAAATAATTATGAAGTGGCTTTGGAAGAAGTATTCATTTACCTTCTATCAAATCCAATTCTCTACTGGCACAGGTAGCTGCAGACATAGCAAACAATTAACTCTCCTCTGCAAAACTGCTCGTCAAGAAAAACTTTGCTCTGTTACAGTAGTATTGACACAGAAAACTAAGAAATTTCATCAGGAATAGCCTGCTGCAAACATAAAAATGACACTGAAGAGGTCAACATTGTCCCCAACTATTCCACACAGCTAATATACATATGTGCTACTAAGCACCTTGACAACACACGTGCAACAGAAGTGTGAAGTCATGTATTAACCAACTGGATTAAGTTCCCTGCAACTCTACATAATCTATCAGTGTCCTAGAAACAGCTGAGAAGGTAGCTTCTCTCTCTGCATCTGATCCTATACAACCAGCCATTTAAAACAACTCATTGTTCTTCCCTCTTAAAGGCATCTAAATATTATCACATAACAGAGCTCGTACCTACCCAATAACCCAGGCAGAAGGTCCAGTGCCTGTGGCAAGACACTGAATTCACTCAGCCCATTAAAACCCTTGTTGAACCACAGAGACAATACAAATTATTCAATTTTAAGATGTCCTCTGCACAGAAGGGTAGTCTGCCAGTAACAACAAGGGGCTTCTCCCTTTTCCTCCCAACCAGTAGCACCCATTAGTTAGTTCCTGCGGAGCTTTACTAATCAGAAAACTGTCCCAGCTCCCACAACAGCCCAGGACCACTTTGGCTTGTGGTCTTGACCCAATTCACATTTAATAAATAAATAAATACATACATACATAAATAAATAAATCCTGAGTTAGATTTTCTTCCTTTCATACTTGCAGAAGCACGCAAATAGAAGTGTACTGTCAGAAATTAAACACCTGAGTACTACGGGAAACAAATGGAATAGCTCAAATGTAACCTCCTCTTGATGCCAGAGAAGGTAGCAAACTGCAGTGTCAATTTTTAAAAGCACTCGCAAGATAATTTAAAGACCAGAACCTCAGGCTTCCACTGCAGGAGAACTGCCAGAAGTGATAGGGAAAAATTTAAGGACACATGCATAAACAGAACATATGGAGGAAGAGTTAGCACCACGTTTCTAGAAAAAAATCATGATTCATGAGCTACTAGAGTTCTTGGAAAGAGTCACAGAGCATATGGACAAGAAACATATGCTTGATATAGACTTGTTGGATTTCCATAAGGCTTCTGATCACATATATCAGTGAAAGTTCTTATACAAGTAATCTGCCAGGGGACAGAAACATATAAGTTGAATTGCTTAAATGTTCAGAAATGAACGATACAAAAATAAACCCATCATCTAATCCAGGAAGCCTCCAGTGTGGTCCTACTGCTCAAGCAGCAATCGTATAGATATCACACATAGCGTAGATTTCTGCTAAAGGCTAAACTATTCAACATATTCATAAATCATCTGCTAAAGGGGTGAATACCAAGTTGACAAAGTCTGCTTATGTTAATAAAGAATCTATAATAATAGAAATAGAACTTAACTGCAGAGAATTGCAGAGGGTTATCACAGTGCTGAATACCTCTGATGGAAGAGCCGATACAACTCCAAATTGATAAATGTAAAGTAATGCGCACAGAGAAAGATGATCTTAACTTTTCACACACAGTGATTGACTTTGAAAATGCTACTAAGGAATGAGATTTTGAAGTTACAATCGACAGTTCTGTAAACACATCAACTCAGTCTTCATCAGCAGTTAAAAAAACATCAAATCAAATGCTAGGAATTATTAACAAAGAAATAAGTATGCTCCCTTTTCTCTCCATCATAACAAAGCTGTCATATACTAGGAAAAAGTACAGAAGACAGCAAAGACAATCAAAGAAATGAAATGTCTTCCATTCAGACGAACAACTAAATACATCGGTACTATGTCTAGAAAAGAGACAGCTAAGAGTATGATGAAGATCTAAGATACTAGAAGTCATGGAAAAGTTAGATAGGAAATAAGTGGTCAATAGCTCTCATAATACAAGAGCTATGGGATATCAAATGAAACTGCAACGTGTAATTACACTGTAGAACTCATTGCCTTAGGATATAAAGTTTACAATGGTTCAGAAATGAAGTGGATCACTGGAAGAGTGAGGGAGGGGTTATTATGTGCTTATCCTGCTCTTAAGTACTTTCCTAGGCATCTGCTTGTGCATTGCCACAAACAGGATCCAGTTTTGGAAAACAGTATGAATTAGGCTATACTGGGCCAAACAAGTATACTACAACCCACTTCACAACATTATGGGAATTACATTCTAGAAGGAATTTAACTTAGATGAAGCATTACAGTATATTCTGAGCAGTTTACAAACAGTCAAAAAACAAGCCTAGATGACACTGATTTCAACACAATGTTGGAAACATTTTCATTCTTCATAACAGAATGTTGTTTTCATCCTTTGCACCACAAGAACAGCAAGAAGAAAATTACTCAACAGACCCTGCCCAACTATAAATTACACAGCCACCAAACTGCCAGAAAAGCCAGTGCAAAAGTAGAGGCTGTAATGGTTTTCTCTACAGTTTCAGGAAAGCAGATTAAGAAATTAACTATGATGAAAACAGAACAATAAAGGTAAGATCAAACAATTTTGTCCCACTCTGGAAACATTAGAGACCTAAACCGGGAGACAATATAGTACCAACTCCAGGTTTCATGACTTTCCATACCAGATTTTTCCTCTTACCAAATACTAAGAACATTCCTTGTTTTATTGCTATTTATTCTTTTTTTAAAAAAATATATAGGAAAATGCTGCTGTTGAATTCTTAGATTACTACTTTGTTTCCAGGATTAACACTGAAGCAACAAACACATCTCAGCCTTACTTTAATTCTGGAGCCAGAGATAGCACCATCTGCTTTGACAGCACAGCTATGTATAGGAGATATTGTTATAAACTCATAACAGCTTGTTCATGTTATTTATATTTCAGTGAAACCAAATCAATTCAAGGTAACAATCTGCCCACAAAACAAAAGCCTCCACAGCCAGCCAGTCCTAGTGAGACTACTGGATAGCTAGGGAAACTAAGGCAACAGAACAAATATTTGTTTACTGAGTCAAAACAAGAGTGGCAGAATTAGTAACATAACCTCCTTCCTGTGTTTAATAGCAAACCTTACTCTCTGCACAGCAGCCACATAACTTCCCAACCAAGGGAAAAGACTCCATTACTGTATCCTACAGCAATACATATCATAGGCCTCTTTCTTCTGGACTTGATCCTTTAAGATGGTTAAGGTCTGATTACCTACACAGAAGACAAGGGCACAGAGCCATTTAATCTGCAATTCAAACAACCTGTGATTTATTTCTGGTTCTACCACTGCCCTGCTGCATAGCCTTGAGCACTCACTCCACCTCACCTAGCTAAGCATGGCTTCATGTCCCATCCTCTGCCTCTAAATAGTGCCCTAAGTAGGCTGGCTGTAAGCATTTCCGTGTCAAGGATTGTGTTTTCACACTCTGCAGCACCACTACCTAGCACAGCTGGGTCTCCGTTATGGTGAAAGCCCTTTGGCCTATGTCCAATACAAATAGGACATGACGAGAATCCCTTCATGTATGCAGAGGGAAGAAAATAAGGCCATGGGACAGGGATTAAAGGTAAACAAAAAAATCCTCTTTAGTTACACATATGGAATATTCCTGACACAGAAAAAGGATTCAACCTGCAAGAGAAAGACTGTCCAAAAAATACCACGTAAAGGAAACTTGGATGGTTGTGTAACCACTGTAGTGTTACCAGGCAGGTCCCACTGGAAGCACAGACTGTTCTGCCAACACTAAATCGCATGGTAGTGCGAGTGTGAAGGTCACTGAACAGTCCTTGAATTCTCCCCCCTCCTGAAACACCTGGGCTAAATAACTCCACGTCTGAAAGAAAAACAAGAATTCACTAGCCATTCAACTTCCCTCTTCTGTGAAGGAATACCTGATGTTCTCAAGGCAGAGCAGAGCACAGCATAAAACAAGACAAGCAAGCACACCTGTTCCCCAAGGTCAGGGCATTTGCAGGACAGGTAGGAAGAAGGGGGAGCAGAGCTGCCATATTCATGGGTCAGCTAACTTTTTATTTTAATATGAAGTATGAAATTGAAGTATTTGGGAAAGGTCAGATTCCACCCCTGTCTTCAGAAAGCTAAGCAGAAATTAACACAAGACACCTTTAAGAATTTTTGCCTATGACTCTGGAATAAGGGACATTCTTTTTAGTGTGTTTGAAGAAGTCATGAGTAGCAAGTAAACCATATGAAGTAGCCATGCCACTGGGTGCATTTTTTTTCCTTTTTTTTTTTTAAAAAAAAGCACTTTCTACAATTAATGTGAGCAACAATCTCTAATGTGGCTTTCAGCTAGAAAGACCTTTTAAAGTGTATGTTACAACTGAGAAAATAGAAGACTATTTACAAGCATTTATGATTTATTTAGACACTCATGCAAATTGAGTGATCTCCCTAAATTTTGACAGAAACATAAAACAATGGAACAGTTTTCTGTAATGAGCATATCTGATACTTTGGAGGTTAGAATGTATTCCAGGCTAGAATAAAAGTAGCACATGAAGAGTCATGGAGTCAGCTAACTAGAAGAAAGGTTGCATCAGAGGCCTTATGCCACTAGTCCCACCAGTAAGTACACATTGTAGCTATGAAAAATGGTAATATATTTTTAAAAAACTTCAGATTGCACCTTTTGATTTTTTTTTTCCAAACAAATCTGTACGTTGACAAGTCAGCTCATCACGGGAAGTGGGTCTTTACATTAGGAATGCTAAAGATTTAAATACAAGAGGCCTTGGCTGGAAGAGCCCTTGTGGATTGTTTTAAACACTTAACACCAAGAAAGAAAAAAAGAAAAGAGGTAAACCAATTAACAGCTCTAGTGTCTCCCAGTACATGCAGCAATATAAGCACAGGGAAAGAAACAAGGAAATGCTCACGAAGTCCATGCTAGTTTCATGTCAAGAACGAGAGAGAGATTCAGAGATCTGGATTTTCCTGTGCCCTTTAAGTCAGCCCTACAAGACTCCATTTTCATTTCTTTTTCAGATTTAATAGGTTTCTGAGGGACAGCCTGTCATGGTTTAACCCCAGCCAGCAACTAAGCACCACACAGCCGCTCACTCATTCCCCCCCCAGCAGGATAGGGGGAAAGAGAATTAAAGGGTAAAAGTGAGAAAACTCATGGGCTGAGATAAGAACGGTTTAATATAGAAATAAAGTAAAAAAAAAAAAAAAAAATGAAATAAATGTAATGAAAAGGAAAAAAAGATAAATAAAATCCACAAAAGACAAGTGATGCAAATGAAAAACAATTGCTCACCACCAACCAACCGATGCCCAGCCAGTCCCTGAACAGCGGCCCCCAACCAACTTTCTCCCCCAGGTTTATATGCAGAGCATGACGTCAGATGGTCTGGAATACCCCTTTGGTCAGTCAGGGTCAGCTGTCCCAGCTGTGTCCCCTCCCAACTTCTTGTGCACCCCCAGCCTGCTCGCTGGTGGGGTGAGAAGCAGAAAAGGCCTTGACTCTGTGTGAGCACTGCTCAGCAATAGCTAAAACACATCTGTGTTATCAACACTGTTTTCAGCACAAATCCAAAACATAGCCCCACACTAGCTGCCATGAACAAAATTAACTCTACCCCAGCCAAAACCAGCACACAGCTTCAGGAAACCTTCCAGAAAAAGTAAGGACTCTGATTACATTACTGTCAATGTTTTAGGTGTAAGAGACAGACATGGGAGCTCACTCAACCTTGCTGCAAATGAATACCACAATTCAAACTGCATTGTCAACATTGCAATATCCCTTTTAAAAAACAGAACACCAACGGTATAACTTTTTGATCTCTAAGATATATATATATATACACGCTGTATTTAGGACTTTTTCAAAATTGAAATCCACTTTAATTCAAAGGCTATGTTTCATTACTTCAATACGAGCAAGATCAGATGATAAAACATATAATCAAGTTGTGCCTGATTACATCACTAAGTACTTCTCTATAGCTGTAGCTTTATGTTACATTGACAGATGAAACAATCCCCATTAACACACTCTAGAACCAAAGCTACAGCATGACTCTGCCTGTTCTCAGCAGTTCTAAGAAAAGGATGTCCAGAATCAAACTACAACCAAGGGCCTGAATTTTCAGTTTGAAATTTCCTGTTAAGACATCAAGCGATGCCTTTGATTTGACTGTCCAGCTAACTTTTGAGCACTCAGACTGCAGGCTAATCCTGTATCTCAAGTCAATTTACTTAAGGGCATTAAATGCTTTGAAAGAAAGGTATTCATACCAACACACACACACAGAGTTCCCACAGCCATATTATTGCACAGTGCCTTATGTCAGCATATGTGAAGAAATGCACATTATATGGGTGTAAACAACTAACGAAATGAGACCACTCCTATTTTGTCTATACCAGCAAGACAGCCACAGCTAACTTGTAAAGTAAGTCCTCATGTCCACACAAGCAGCCACCACAGGTTACTTGCTTCTAACACAGCGCCCATTTCTATACCAAGTGTTACAGTGGAACACCTGCATCCCACCACAGATAAAATTATGTAAAGAGCTTGTACAGAGCTCCTGGCAGAGCTAAAACAAGCACAGAGCAGAAATAAAACAATGGGATTTTACAGAGGGTTTCTCATCCTCTGGTCTACCTCAATATATTAAATCTGCTTCTTACTGTTTAAATGGACAGCAACACACCATCCCCCGTGGCCCACAGGAACCAAAGGTCATTTGGTATGTCAGGGAAAAGGCACATTTTCAACATTTACAGTAATTGGGACCTTTAAGCTGCAAGTACTACATTAGTCATCTCCATACTGGAAGACCTTTCACATACAGCACAACATCCAAAATACGTAAGGAAATGGCAATTAGAGCTAACACTAAGCCAACCTCACAGCATCACAAGGTTTGCATCCACTCTTTACAATGTGCTCTGGTTCATGAATAAGATTTTGGCTTTGTTTCCTGTAAATTTAAACATACTTTGCCTTCTCCACCTCAATGGTATCAGAATTTAGATTATTTTCAAAACACCTGCCATCTTTTTTAAGCAACGGAGAAGTGAGTAAACCTGTGAATTATACGTATTGGCTGCCTCTGAAATAGTACTTAGACCTGAAGATAAAGATCTACTTCTAGAAGCAACTACATTTTACACAAAGCATCCCTTTTGCTCCTTTACCTCCCTTTCATCCCATTTCCTTCCTCTCACCCCTCCCAATTCTCCTAAAATGAATACACATTGAATGGATTAAGCAATTGAATTCATTAACATTTAAGTTAGTTCTTCTAGATAGTTATGCCTTATATAGAATAAGCAATGAAGTGAGAGTATTTCAAACACAAGCTGCTGCAAGGCTGAGTCCTTTTTTTTTTAGAGAACAGTGTAAGTAATATGCAAATATGGCACTGCAAAGGACTCCTTTTAAGTAAAAACTCATCACCTTGTGTCAAATCAAAGCTTTTTCCCTCCTCATCCTCTTAGTATGAGCATTCTTCATGTGAACTTGTGATCTAGCTAAAATATCTTGCATTTTTTACAACAATGGGTAAAAAAAGTTATATAAATGCTCTTGAAAGCTAAATAAAGCCTTGTAATACACAATTAGAGCTGCCAGTGTTCACAGTGCCCAAAATGTACAAAACACATTGAATCATCAAAACAACCTTCCAATTTGCTATCGTTATTCCTTCACCTTCCCACACTGCAGTTCACATTATCATCTTCGAAGTGCTTACGTTGGTTTGCATTCTTTTGTAGGCCATGAGGAAATCAAGGGTTTATGTTTAAAATTTAATACAGAGAGGGGTTGATACTAGAATCAACTGTAACCTGAAAAAGGTACCAAAATCCAAACTCTGCTCAGCTCTGGACTGCAATCTGACACAGACTTCCTAAGTGCATCTGAAGAAGTCATTTAACCTCCCTGTGCCATTGATGCCACCTCCCAGACATTGTACTTCTGTTCTAATGCTGCAATTACTGACATTTAAAGGGAAAAATTTGCATTACTGGAAGTGTTCAAAGCTAAAAGTACTCCTCCGTCTTTCAATTCTCTGAAGAGCTACAAAGTCTGGACTGAAAAAGGGATATTCTGGAAGCAGTCAAACCAGACTGCTTCTACAGGCAAGGCTTCTACAAATAAATGGGAATGCTGGGGGACAAAGAATCTAGGCAATGGAAGACACCAGACGTTAGATGCTATACATATCCTGAATACTGCTGTAAAAATAGCAGCTTACCATGCCGTACCTTTGGAAGGTCACCATAGCATTACCATGCAAAAAAGGCCACTCTGGGACCAGTCTTACCCATAATACATGTCTGTAGTCCATTTACCTGATTAATCTGAATTACACAGCCTCTCCCCTGTGATTTCAGCCTCCTTCAACTAATCCTGATTAGTCTTCCCAGCACTTCTTATTTAATGGTTCAGATTGGCAGCACCTAACTCAAGGGGTTAGTAACGGTGTTGTTACCTAGTGCATATCTGAAAGAAATAACACACAGAGTCCCTTAGCACAAAGGCAGACACTAAGTGAAGCAAACACAGTGACAAAGATAGAGGAAAAAAACCCAAAGTCTACTGCTTTCATGCTAGTGTAATTGACGGGAGAATCTCACTCGCCAGAATCTAACAGGTAATTCTAGCACGGACAATGGAAATGAAAAACTGCAGAAAAAGACAATCTATACCCAGCTACACTTACAGCATGTGGTTTTATTTGCCAAAGAAATTCAGTGTTCCATAGCAACTGTCTAAAATAATTTCCTTGCACTACTGAAAATGTTAGCTTTTCCATTTGTAGTTATGGCACACCAATACTATTTTTAGTTTGATTTGATGAGGATCCCTATATTTGTAGAAGGGACTGGTTTGACCAACAATGCAGATATTTCTTTTTTCTGCAAGAGGTGAAAGGATTGTTTTAAAATAACCCTTTCACACATAAGTAGACAAAAATAATTGAAATAAAAACTGATTATATAAGACTACTAATTAACCCATTTGTCACCAACCCATCTGTTACCAAGCAATTTGGTCAATTCATTAAAACGAATGGCCTCATTACATTTAGCACAAATTATGAGAAGTATGAAGCTTTAACACTGTAAGGAAATAGAAAACCTTCCTTCCTTGCGGAAAAGTTCCTAGTTGCCTAGATCAATTAGCAGCCCAGGCTGTTCAGTAGATCATTCACTCCATCTCTTGGCAGAAGAAAGGACTGCAACGCTACTGGGTTCCTTCTTCCTCCCCCACTCTACCAACTATTGGAAACCCAGACTGCTATAGATACAGAAGGCCTTAAAGCAATGCTTGTCCTGCAAACTAAAAGCTTATCATTGAACATCTCACAGTTAGAAAATGAATTAGATGTCCAATAGTGATGCCTTGCATAAAATGATGCTGCTCAAGAATACCAAGTCTCAGCTAAGAACTTCATGCAATGGTGAACTGGAAGCGACTGCAAGTTTCCAGGCTCCAGCTCAACAGGTCTCCAGAGGTCTCTGTCCTCACTGAAGTTGCCAAAAGTTATTGCCAGCTTAATTCGTTTGAATAACAAGATCCATACCAAAATAAGAAAGTCAGAACATCTTTAAAGGCATCTTGAAAAGAAATGTAAATGAAGTAATATTTTGACAAACATTAAAATATTATTACACAAGAAGAAAGCAGCCTTGTTCATTATTTACTGATCATATTTCCTGGGGGCGGGGGGGAATATATCTTTTGCTACCAAGTCCTTCAGTAGCAGGCATGCAAAACCAAAACAATACACAAAAATGCAAATTATTAACAAAAAAAACAACCATGTAATGGTGCTTTTTGTTTTTAAGCTGCAAAAAAATAAATAGAAGGCTGACAGAACAAGTAAATGGTTAACACAGCATTTTGAACACATGCTTATGAACAGCTTTAAATAACAAAGACAATACCCAGCTCTATAAACACCCAAAAAGCTATGCCATGGACCAACACGGAAGAAAACAAAATCATCTAAGGTTAAGTATAACTTCTCTTTGTTATGGGAAATACTTTCACATAACTGTTAACAGGACATTGCTATTATACTGTACTGCTTTAGGCCATATTAGTATTACGTGCAGTAATATAACCCATGATTACAGAAAGCAGATAAATGGGCTTACATGGAGCTATTTCCCGGTATTCTTCATTTGAGTAACACTGATTTTTTTTTTTTTTCCAGTTACTGTAAGACAAATACATTAAGAAAGTCTTATTCACAAATCCATTTATGGAAATATAAAAATTGAATGTACCAGTAAGAAGCTAAGTTACTCAATTAAAGTAGCCCTAATTCTGCAACGCAGAAACCTGGGACAGAAATACCAAAGACTGGAGCAGAAACCACACCATTCAACTGAATTCCAATGCCATCTTGATCCCTGACTGCACCTCACACTCCTGACAGGGAGGAAGAATTTGAGGACCCCAAAATTTGGACTAGGGTTTACCTGTAATTTTGGAAACAAAAAGTCCACAGAGACATTCTTAATTGACAAAAACAGCCTGGGGGAGAAGAAACACTTTGTACTTTACAGCTATACATCAGATCACGTAAATGGAAAACAAATGGACAGCCTCACAGGTATTGCCAGTAAGTAGCAAAGCATACTTTTACAAATGGAGGTCACAAATAATAGCTTAGTTAAATCATTCAACTATGGTCAAAATTTGAGTCAAAAAATTGTATCGTCATACTGAGAATTAAACGAGGTAACTATAAGCAAGTTAAACTCTTCATTACTGTAAGAAGTCAAACATTAATTAGCAAAACAAATTTCACATTTTTATGCTGGAGCATACAGCCAGTAAAATCTTGCACAACAGGAGTAAAAGAGAACCCAGAATCCGGGAGAGAAACATCCAGAGAAAAAGGGAATCTAATGGCTGGCAATCAGGTTCAGGGCTAAGCAAATGCAGCTATTGGAAGGGCAGCATATGCAGGCAGAGAAGAGGGGAGAGGTACAGAAGAGATGAGGGGAAAGGGAAGATAGGGAAAATAATAACAGAGAACAATGTACCGCGTGGAGGGGAACAAAAGTGTACCAGGTTAAAGCCATTAAAAAAAAACCACAAATGTGCTGAAACACAGCAGTTGTGATAAACGTCACAGAGATTTTACATGAAGTTCAACAAGGCCAATGCAAGCTCCTACACATAGGTCAGGGCAATCTCAAGCACAAATACAGGCTGGGCTATGAGCAAATTGAGAACAGCCTTGCAGAGAAGTACTTCGGGGTATTGGTGTATGAAAACTGAATGTGAGCCAGCAATGTGCACTTGCAGCCCAGAAAGCCAATCACATCCTGGGCTGCATCAAAAGAAGCATGACCAGCAGCAGGTCGAGGGAGGTGATTCTCCCCCTCTACTCCGCTCTCGTGAGACCCCACCTGCAGTACTGTGTTCAGCTCTGGGGCCCCCAACATGAGAAAGAAACCAACCTGCTTGAGCGGGTCCAGAGGAGGGACACGAAGATGGTCAGGGGCTGGTGCATCTGCCCTGTGAAGACAGGCTGAGAGAGTTGGGGTTGTTCAGTGTGGACCACAGAAGGCTCCAAGGAGACCTTATAGCAGCCTTCCAGTACCTAAAGGAGGCGTGTAGGAAAGATGGCGAGGGACTCTGGAACAGGGAGTATAGTGATAGGACGAGGGGTAACAGTTTTAAACTGAAAGACGGTAGATTTAGATTAGATATTAGCAAAAAATTCTTATTGTGAGGGTGGTGAGGCACTGGAACAGGTTGCCCAGAGAGGCTGCGGATGCCCCATCACTGGAAGTGTTCGAGGCCAGGCTGGATGGGGCTTTGAGCAATGTGGCATAGTGGAAGGTGTCCCTGCCCATGGCGAGGGGGGTGGAACTAGATGATCTTTAAGGTCCCTTCCAACCCGAACCATGCTATGATTACAAACAGGCAAGGAGATACCCTCACATTCACAATTTATGAAGCGAAATGCCTCCAGTTAGGGGAAGAGCAACACGATTTCAAAACAGGCAGATGTCTAAGGGAAAGCCAGACACACCCACCCACCCCACAGCCTTGTTTAGTTTTTACTATTAGGAATCACTGATCTTTATTAAAAAGGCTGAGCTAGCTCTTCAGTATCTGGTACCACTTGTTGATGCCATGTACTTCAGAAAGCCTTTCTGCAGGTTACTTATGTTAAAAAGAAAACTCAGTGAAAATTTCCCCATTCCACTGTGCTTAGAATCAGAAAGTTCATCTGTTGACTGTGAGAAATATTTCTATCATGCCTCAACTTCACACTTCATTTCAAATTAGGAGCTCCAAAAGGCAGGTTTAATCAGAAAGCCTGACTGGCAGCATCTGCCAAGACAATACATCCTATGAAGCCAATGAAACTTGCAAACTTGAATGACTCCAGCACACTGACAGCCGAGCTGTGACCAGTACTGGGCTAGCTACACTGGATTTAGCTTGGCTCTATTTTCACAAATCAAACTCAGGTCTTGCTGTTTAGATGCAGCCTGAAAAACTCCAGCCCTGAAAAGGGTGCAGGTTTTTTTAAACTTCCAAAGATTTTTTTTCCCTCCCAGCCTCTTTCCATACCTTACCCACTTTTCTGGTAATTGTAATTTTGTCAAATCTGTAGCAACGAAATGCCCTGACCAGAGGTCAAGCTCCAGTTGCTCTACATGCAAAGTCACCCATACGCTGCAACAGGAGACAGTTCTTACGGTTAAATCACCTACCCACTTGCTGCCTTGTTTTTGCCCTCCAGGAATGCTCGTATCTTTAGGAGTTGATAACAGTTTTGCTGCCAAAATTCAGGTGCTTTTGCTTTTAAATGTATCTATCAGGATCTGAGCAGTTCTTGTGAAGAGTCCAAGGACCTTCACATTTGTCTTCAACTTTCCACCATTAAGAAGCTGAATCAACTAATCTGAGGCTCACTCAGAGTGAAAACTCAGGTTTCGTGCCTATCCATAAACATGACAGCTTTGCAGATTTGAGTCTGCCCCTGCTTTTAAGAATTTAGCAGTAAGATGAAGTAATGAAAGAAGACTGGATAGATGAAATGCAAAAGGGAGCAAGATAAAACAGCATTTTACAACACAGGCAAACTCACAGAGAAAAAGTCACATTACATGGACTTAAGAGACTTCCTCTAGTTCTACATTAATCTCCAGTACTCTGTATTTGCCAGGTCTCAGACACCAACATGTCTTCTAGCCTCTTATATCACTTTCTTCCATTACTCATGAACCCTGACAGTTCAGAAATTTTTTTTCCAGATCTGGATTTCCATCTTGCGTCTGAACACTTTTCCCACCTGAATATCTAGCTACAGCTCTACAAGTTGAGTGTGTTTAACTATTTTCAACATCTGTTTTCAGATCCCTCTGCCATAAACCAAGACAAAACAATCACTACCACCCACCTCCCCCTCACCCAAGGCAACAGTGTGGGGGTTTTGTTCATTTTTGCAGCTTACCATCTGTGCTTGCCTTCTCATTCCCCTTTAGAAGATGGCTGCAAAAGAACTGCATTTCTGTATTTCAGAAGAAACAGGAAATATACTTTCTATTACAGTGCAGGATCACCCACTCAGATGAGCACACACCACTGTCCAACTGCAGCACATACAGGCAGCAAGGTTTCAAACATGAGCATGAGTATAAAAAGGGATGAGCAAGAGCGCACAACCCCAGAAGGAGCAGAGGGAAGTCAAGAGCACAAAACCTACTAAGCACATGCTGGCTGATAAAACATTTCTTTGATGGCTTCCTAACTGCTCTCTTCCTGCCTTATTCCCTTCTCGTCCATTTTGGGAAACAAAGACTTGCTTTTCTGACACTATTAATACTACACAACATCGTAACAGCCTCCTAGTATGAGCTTCACCACCTCCTCCATCTTCCATTTTGGCAAAGCAGTGATTGTCATTAGGGATCCTGGATGTGGTCTTGGATAGCAGAAACACACCTCTTCATCCAAGGACCAAATCATTTTATGTCAATCAAAAATGTATTAGCTACCTAACAGGTAGGAGGGAGAAATGCGCTTTTAGGAAAGCCAGCTTGCATTACATACAGGGTCCAAGACTGTGCCTTTAAGAAGCCAGACCTGCACATGGGGAAGCAACATGAAGGTGCAGGCGTGTAGCCAAACAAGGTGGTGAAGAACACAGAATTTTAGAAGAAACAAGACCAGGAAACAAAGCAAACTCCCCCAAGACAGAAGCAGTGATATGCTACAAAAGGGTATCAAACACATTAAAAGGAAATCAAAAATTAGTTTTTTCACCTAAGTTCAAAATCCTTCCTTTATCTTTTTATACCTGATGACTGTCAGTCTGGCTCTTCAAATAGCAAATATTCTAAGGAAAACAGACTCTTGTCTAGTTCATAGATTCTATGAAAATCATTAAAAGTCTGTAGTTAAATAATTCCTCTTTGTTCCCTAATACACATATACAAAAAAAGTAAAAGCATGAAGTCAGTACAACCGCTCTTCAGTAGTTGCGATACAGCAATAGTCCTGCTTTTTCACTTTAAAAAAAAATTTTAAAAGTTAGAAGAAAGCTGCCAGGGAAAAGAGAAATTCTTAAATATTTTGGTATCCACATCCTACTTCTATGACATAAATCACCCAAAAGTCACACCTTCAGAAAGAAAAAAAGCCTAAGAGAAACCAAATACTTACCAGGAGAGATACTTTTCATGTTGAATGCCCAAGCCATCAAACCAAAGTTCAGAAGAAATATTTTGGGTTGACAATTTGAATTGAATATTGAGCCATATATTCCTTTCCTCTCTCTATATATATAAATACAAAGTATAGTGAAAGTGCAATTGTGCAAAACAAGGACAAGCTATTCTAAGCATACAGAAAGTGTCAGGATGATAAACCACATGAGCACAGAATTAAATCAAAGTTAATGGCCGCTAGCTGGTATTTAACTTACTTTCATTTCTCTTTTCTTTCAATTTTTCCACCTAGCCTCCTCAGCTAATAAAATTGCCATTATAAGTGAGAAGCAAAGGCACGATTCAATGCTACATCAATTATTATGACTTTATTGTGACATACTGGTATTCAGCTGATCCCAGAAGGCTATACTGATGCCTTGGATGCAATTAATTTTTGATTGATCTAACTCACTCCAGTACTGCATGTAAAATGTTCATAGACATTTGAATAATTCTATTACATGTAGGAGATTACTGCACAGAGATCATTTGAAATTAATTGCCAAGTTATTCTAGTAAATGTAATACACCAGTCCAGTCCTATTGTGGTAACAGTTATGTAATTGCTTTACAAAGTAAACTAATGAAATAAATGAACTCTGACTAATATGTGGCATAACAGGGCTGAAAAAGTGAAATCACACTGTAGATTTTTTTATCTACCTCTACAGGGTTGGAGTTAACTTTACCATTGCAGAACTGAATATGAGAACAATGACCTCATAAAAAGGATTTTGTTCCACTGGCTGCAGGTGACCTTAAGGGGGGTGACTTTTAAAAGAATCGATAGAAGATGACTACTCAATACTATAAATGTTTGCAAAACCTGAGGCATTATCACAGGGGATTGCCAGAGTTTGGGGGGTGGGGGTGTGTGTGTGTGTGTGTG
>VYZV01022240.1:24169-47461 GCA_013401275.1 Pandion haliaetus | reverse complement strand
TTGGCACGCAACTCAGTCAATACAAAAGAAGTGAAAAGAACTCCCCCTTCCCTTACTCTCACATAAAAGCACATTTACTCCAAAGAGAGCATAAAGCACAAATGCAAGCAACAAGCTCTTATTTGGTGTCACAAAAAAAAAAACCCACACCCAAATTTTCATCTTTTTTTTTTTTTTGAAACNTTTTTTTTTTGGCAACTATATCTTTTTAGCCTGAATATTTAATGAGGCAAGATTCTTTTCCAGACTATTAACAGTAACGGCTCCAGCACTGTTTACAGACTCCCCCACCTCTGAAAACCTTCCTCTTCCTATCTCCCATATTCCCTGATACTTTTTAACTCCCTTTTATTTAGCACATTTATGTAACACAGCTGTTGTACACAAACCCAGCAACCCGGCAGAGTGCTGCTGGGAAATCTGAAGAAAATTAGCGTAGTTGAGGCTTCTTTTCATCTCTATCCTCTCGTGCCAGCATTCTTAATGTGTAAAGGTAACCCCAAATCAGTGGAGGTGCGTAGACATACAGCACTGTAAATAACTGATTTATGCAGCAGCAACAAAAGATCAGACTACCACCGAAAGGCCAGTCCTAAACAGCAAGCTAAGAGATACTGAGGCAAGGAAGGCTCTCCCCAACTCTACTACTGAAGCTTTCGAGCTCTGAATAAAGTATTTGAATGTCTGCTAAGATAAAGAGCAAGCCTCCCTTATCTAATCAGGCAAGAGAAAGGACACGCTGGGTTTTAGTCACCTCTCCGCAAAGTGTTTGCTCTTGCAAAGTAGAGCCAACTCAACAGTAACAGTTAGCTGTAACTTGCCCTAAAGCAAGGGAGGAAGGGCACTCCAGGGGGAAACGAGGGTCCAAATCCTCTCCCCCGCTTCCCCATTCCCCTGAGAAGAAAATAACTGAATCTTGCATTTCCATAGGTTGGGTGCATGGTATAAGAGGTTAGGGAGGTGGGACATCACACCAGCCCTCCCTTCCTCCCCAAATTGTGTCAGAGATTGGACCTCCTTCCCTCCCTGCCTGCCCCCCTCCCCGATCAAAACTGCTTAGTGGATTCAAACACCATTTTGCAGCTGCCCAAATTGCACTTTTGGCACATTAGACACGTAAAAGAGAAGATAAGGGTAAATTTTCCAAAGTGGTTATATGACCTAGCAGCCTTGGCTATCCATAGGGCTTTCAAACTTTTCAGATTGAATTTGGGTTACTAAAGCCTCAGCTCACAGATAAGCTGCATTACTTCCAACTACAGTTAGATAAAAGCCACATAATGTTGCTTCACTGCATAGCACCTACTCCTGCTATGAGCAGATGCATGCATACATGTACCGGTTGCAGTTACATAAAGATGCTTTATCCCCATTCTGTGTGTGTATGTGCACATACACACACGTATGTATACACCAAAATAAATATATGAAATGTGTGCCCTTCTACTTACTTGACTTCTTTCTTTTGGTGTAGCTGTTTTGGCTACCAAAGAAGCAAAAACGCCACAACCTCCCACATCCCTATACAGCAAGGGGATGTGCAGAAGCGCTTCTTTGCTTCCAGTTCAGTCACCTCCACCCACTATTGCTCATCACCACCTCAGTACTGCTGGGAGAATATTTAGCTTCCCCTTATCCACTGAAGGCCAAACAAACGAGATTAACTGCCCCCCCGCCCCCACAAAAGGACAGTGTCCTCCCGGCAGTGCACAGGGAGCTCGCACAGTCTGCCAAGCTTGCGAGAACTCAGCAGCCGGTCTGCCGGCCTGCGGAACAGAGCAGCACTAACATCTCAGTCTGGCAAAGATAACATCTGTGCATAGTTACCGGCAAAAAGTGGGGAAGTGTACGTGCAAGTCAGGCCTTCACCACCTGAAAAACACTGGCCACAAGCACACCGTCACACAGAGCTTCCTGGCGACCGACAGCGTGACTGCCAGACTTTCTAAGAACTTCTCCGTGATGGGCTATCTAAAGGTCTCTTATCCTAACAACTATCAGGTTTTGTTATGAAGAGAATTTCCAAAAGCGTGGCCTTGTTTTGCAATGTAATACGGATCCAAGGACCAGCTTAAAACAGTAGCAAAGACCTGCTTCTCTTCTTGCTACTGCGTAGTGGTACGCATGCATGCTGATCTCCAGTAAACGCAGAGGCTGGGTGGGGAGTGTGGTTTACTGGTCCAAAACTCTTGGGAATCACTAACTTCGTCTGTCCTTTGATTCTGCCTTTGTAGTTAATTCATCACTATTGGTAAAGAGAAGGAAAAAATCAGGTGCTCACATTTCACAGTTGATAAAATGAGAACAAGGAGACATTCAATTAAGTCAAGAAGCAACTAGTTTTGAAATGATGAAAGGAAAGCAATTAAAAATGCATCAGCCTAGATGTACTTCCTCAAACTCCTTGCTACAGACATGACAGAAGTCAAAAGCTTAGGAAAATTATAAAATGTTTTAAAAACAGCTCGATGTAATTAGACCAAATCACCCTCATTACATAAGGATTTCTTTTTAAACAGAATGGAAAAGATCTGTCATAACACAAGCAAACCTCCAGTAATGCAGATTGCAACCACACATCTCTACAGGTAGGATTTTGCTGTCATTTTTTTCTTTGTAACTGCTTACTTCTGGACTCATGTATTCTCCACCAGAAAAATAGTAATATATTAAATACTCCAGAAACAGAATAGATAGACTACAAATTTGATATGACACTGCAAGTGTCCACATAGTCTAGCTCATCAAGAGGTAAGTGATGCCAATTATGGAGAGAAAGGAAAACAAAAGATCTCTCATTACTTCCTCTCCTACAACACTCAGTATACACTATTTTATCCAATAGTAAATTTGCAGAGACAGGATTGTTGTTATGTGCTGTCATAAGATAACAAAATTACCAGCATTAATAAATAACATCAGTATCAAAGATATCTTACTATTTTTTATATTGCACAAAATCTCAAAAAGCTGGTTAGAAAAGATATCAAGAAAATTGTAAATTGATAAAATCCCAAATCCAGTTCAGAAATTTCTGTAAAGCAAATTAATTATTCCAGTGACACAGAATAAATGTTTTAAACGGCACCCTCAAGTGGTTTTTGGCATTTAATAGCACCTTCTAAGGAGCATTAAGACCACAATCCTATAAGCAACTATAACAAGAGAGCTGCAGGTAAGTCAAATCTTACTGGTTTCAAAGGGAAAAGGTCTCAGTACAGAGACAGCTGAAGGGCTGAGCTCCAAGACAGCTAAAACAGGGTATGAGGAAACTTGCAGAAGAGGGTGGCAGGAGGAAGAACTGCTTGACCCTGAGAGGTTTTGCTCTTTTGATTAACACATACACACAAGAGAATGAAGCTGTGGCAGTGGGAGGAAGAAAGATCAGGGGGAACTAAATGTAATTGCTTTGGCTAGGTGCCAAACTTCACAAATTACCAGTTGCCAGTCTGTACCCAATACTGATATAAAACTGTCAACCGTTCTCTAAAAATTAACTTTACCCACACATGAGTAATGCAGTCATAATTTTTAAATCACCTACAGGTAAAAGTTAAGTTTATCAAAGAAAAATCTGCTGGCCAACAACGTAGACATTTTTCTTTTTTAAACTGGAATATAAATACACACAAAATACATACATTAAAGGGGGAAACTGAAAAAAAAAAAGGCCAGCAGAGATCAGGTTCAAGTCAAAAGTTTCTTATTCCAGGCAACCTTTTCCAGCCAAGCGTCGGTAATTCTAGATCAGGGACTTAAACTCTCACAGGACTTTTTCAGCATTCTGCAGAAGATGCTACAGGACGAAGCTCAGTAAAAATCCCTGTTACAACTTCTGCAGCACAGATTTTTAGCATTCTGTGGCTTTCCTTTTGCAATTAATTTATTTTTAAACTTTTCCAACTGGACTGTCAAGCACAACGGACAAAACATTTAAATAAGTTCAAAATTACTCTGTTGTACCCATAAAAATACCGTGTAATTTGCACTTCTATGAGTATTTGAGCAGTTTCAGAAATCTGAATTTGATTTAATTGATGTGCACCAACTAGAAAGAAGCACAAACTAATCCACACAGACCTTGCTGAAGCCTCCCCTTTCCCAAACACACACAGACTTCAAGCCTCAGTTTGGTACTTCACTCCTGTCGATGATGTGTACGTTCAAGGCTGCATTCAGCAACTCTGCCAGGTTGAGAAACATAAAGGTGCTTACCTTTGCAGTGTCTTTAAAGAATCTGTACGAATACAGAGCAGATTAGGCAATGTTTCTGTTGTTTGCCTCTCATTTGCTGTCAGCTGTCAGCAATATGAACAGTCAAAAGGCTCTGGAGCAGGCTGGTATTAGTCAGCTAGACTTGAATTTCCAGTTCTTTTACATTGCTGTCTATTTTCCTTCATTAAGTTAGCCTGTCCTACCCTGGTATCAGATTACAGGGAGCCAACATTTATAGCACCTTGCAAAACAGTCACACATATCACATACCTAAGTCTGCCTATACCTGTTGCCCTCAATGTTTAACCCTTGCTACCAGCAGGAAAAACTTTTATTGTAGAATGTATCACCTAAAAAACGTTTGCAGGATGGCATGAGATTTTGTTTTACGAACTGGAGGACACAGGCAGCTACACCGAGAACAGCAGCTCCAAGTTGCCCGCAAGAATGAACCCGGAGACCCAGCAGCAGAAAGACTTCTGCCTCCAACGAGAACCATGGCCTGGAAGCACTTGCTGCTTATTTTAGCAGATCTTAGAAACCCCAAACGGCTCGTTCTGGGCCCAAGATCATCTAAATTACACTAATTCCTCGCCTTCCTTCAGACCCTGATGCTAGAGCGGGAGGCAGGCCGGCACGCTTCGAGCAGACGCCATTCCCAGCCCGTGACCCTCCAGTGGCACTGGCTTCCCTCTGCCCAACCAGGATGCGGTGCTGTCCTGGGCTTGGCTCTTCCACCTTCTCCCCGAGAGCTTTTAGCCCACCTTCCCTTTCTGGAGGGTGTGCTGCCAGTCCTATTTCCACAGTCTAAGGTCTGCAGCGGAGGCAGCGGTGAGTTAAACCCTACAATGCTGAAAGTAGCAGCGATTTCTCTCTTTATGCAAGATGTGTGGCCATCCCTGTGAACATCAGCTGTGATGGTGACGCTTCAGAGGACTACACAGGATATTTTACATGTTCTTGTAGGACAAGTACCCTAGCTTTCCTACATGCACATCATACACCTTGGAATTAAACAGAGTTTCAACAAATAAATATGCATATTCTTACAACTCACCCAGGGTTCTTCAGGCAGCCTTCTTGGGACAAGTGGTCCATTTTGCTGACGCTGAGAGTATAAGCTGATACTCACACTATCACACCCATACAAGCGAGCTAACCCAGAAAGCATGGATGAAACACACAAGAAAAGTTTTATTTGCATGCTGATTTAACCTAAATCTTTACTTAAGTAACTTTTTAACCCTTCAGACAAGAATCACAGACCCAATCAAAGCAAAGCAAAAAATAAATGGCTAAGAGCGCTTGTGTTGATAAACAGTACAGCCTGCATCACAAAACACAGCAACTAACACTCATCTATAAACTGCTTTCTTAACACAGTGTTAAACAAGCGTTTTGGTCTTTGAGAGATTCCAGCTCAGGATTTAGAAGAGCACTTACATTTATATTTAAGTTAGCATCGTGGTTAACAATGATGCATGGGTAAAATATAGATAGAAACATCAGATTTTCAGTCTTTATTTATAAAGCTTATCACTTAAAACACATTCTTGCAAACTGTGCCTGAAGGTTTTTAATCTATTCATCACAAAGATCCTCATTTAACTTTACCCACAAATATAAGAAATGAAGTACTCAGTTATGCATTTCCAATGGTTATACCACAGGAATTCATCAGTGAGGTTTTTCACACCAGGCAAGAGGTGACCCGTTTTCTCCGGTCTATAATCAGACACAGCACAGCACCCATACAGTGCCTGAACACGCACCATCCTCATACATCCCCAAGGGTCCATTTTGTCACCTGTTCAGCCACAACCATCGAGATTACTTCTTCTTGTAAGTTCTTCCTGAAATACTTTGATGAGTGAACTAACACAAGTAGTACTGTGAATTTTTTAAGGGCTTGGAAAGCCTAATACTATTACTAAAACAGCCAGGGAGTTATTTATGAGGTTGGGACAGGAGAGACACACCTCCATCAGCAAACCTCTCAGAAAAATTAAGACAAATCTCTGACTTCATCAAAATCACAAAGCTGATGTTTGCACTAAGCTTTCATACAGATTCCAAAAAAAACCAAAAAGCAACAAAAAAAGCCCAACCCAAGAGTGAGTGACAACACCTCCTAAGATTTCACAAGCAGAAATACTTGATTCAAAAAAAACTGTAGAAACAGGAATTAAAGGTAATGTAAGAAGAGGTGCAAAGTACCAAACTGTATCTACAGTTGAGCAGATTGATAAGGAACAGTTGCAGAGAGGGAAGTCAGAGACGTCAGTCAGACTTCATGAACACCCTCCCACTAACCTCCAGCACTGACAAGCCTGGGGTTTTTTTCCACTGTTGTCTTTTCTAACGTAACTGTCTTTCTTTTTTAGCATGAGTGAATTCAACTTTATGTTTGGCTTAATCAGGTTCTTTACTGTACCTCAGACAGTGTTCATGTAAGAATAATTCATGTAGGCCATGATGGACTTGTTCTCTTAAATGGGACACCAAAACAAACTCCACACCTTCAAGACAGTCTCCCAGATCAAGGCATGGGGTTTGTTACTCCTTTCTGCACTGAACTCTTCTTCTGCCTGATTTTTAGTGTAACATGTTTTACAGATCACTGTAGCTGCAGCTCATGTGTCAACTATAGGCCTAACAAAAAAGATACTTAAAAATATTGAAAATTATAGAATGAGGGAGCTAAGCTTTTAAAATCACAGGCAGAAGGACTAAGGCTCATTTGGGGTAGAAGGCTGTAACTGTACATTTTCCCTCAGCACGAGACACCACTCTGAGCTGGTACGTGCTTTCTGCACGGTTAATTCGTGCCAGTGTTCCCGGTCACAGCTCACCACAGAGAAAGGCGAGAAGCAACAGAATACTCCAGATGTGCTCAAGTAAACACAATCAGTAAGCTCTCCTGCAGCATGCAGGAAAGGGAACAAAGTCTCCTGCCAATCAGTTTGCTCTGAACTCAAGGAACACTCTCAAAACATTAGTTTAAAACTGAACTTGAGATTCGAAACAACTTTAGGAAAGCACCAACACACACACGCAGAGACAAGGAGGGACATGGCCTTGGTTAGAAAAGGTATTACATAGCCAGAGGGACTTCAAAAAACAAAACAAAGCAAAAAAAAAGACACTGAACCCTAGAATCTCGCTGTAACTTGTTTGGTACACAAACCACCTTGTTACTAGACAGCCAGCTACTTATGGGTGTGGAGCGCACAGCACAAAGAGCTCTATGTGCAGGCTATCCCAATAATCTCGTCTAATGTAGACCAACGGAATATACCTCCATTGTACCTGGAAAAACGAACAGAATTGTCTCGTCTCTAAACCTTCCTAAGAGGATGCCTTCATCCCTGCAGAGAAACCACAGTTTTGGTTTTTTTCATTCCCAGTCTTTGTCATTATCTTTCCTTCTTTCCCCTATTAGCATCTTCAGCATTAACTCACTTCATATACTTCAAGAATATTGCTTTGAGTGGCAAATGCTTCTACGTTTCTCTTATTTCCCTCTTGGATATGTTTGTCTCATTTCAGCCAGCTTTTCAAAAGGTAATCATCCACATCCACGTTCCAGGTGTTTGCCAAGTCAGACATTCACTGAACAGGTGTGTTGTTTTCACAGAATCACAGAACGGCTTGGGTTGGAAAGGACCTTAAAGATCATCTACTTCCAATCCCTCTGCAGTGAGCAAGGACATCTTCAACTACATCAGGTTGCTCAAAGCCCCATCCAACCTGGCCTTGAACACTGCCAGGGATGTGGCATCCACAGCCTCTTTGGGCAACCTGTGCCAGTGCCTCACCACCCTCACAGAGAAGAACTTCTTCTTTATGTCCAATCTAAATCCACCCTCTTTTAGTTTAAAACTGTTGCCTGCTGTCCTGTCACTACAGGCCTTGGGAAAAAGTCTCTCTCCATCCTTCTTATGAGCCCCCTTTAGATACTGGAAGGCTGCTTTAAGGTCTCCCCAGAGCCTCCTCTTCTCCAGGCTGAACAAATCCAACTCTCTCAGCCTGTCTTCATAGGAGAGATGTTCCAGCCCTCTGATCATTTCATGGCCTTCCTCTGGACCCACTCCAACAGGTCCATGTCTTTCCTGTGCTGAGGACCCCAGAGCTGGACGCAGGACTGCAGGTGGGGTCTCACCCGAGCGGAGCAGAGGGGCAGAATCCCCTCCCTCGACCTGCTGCCCATACTGCTTTGGATGCAGCCCAGGATACGGTTGGTTTTCTGGGCTGCGAGCGGAGCTTGTCGGCTCACATCCATCTTTTCATCCACCTGTACCCCCAAGTCCAAGGATGTGGAGTATGGTGGTGCCTTTGTTTTTTAAGTCTGCATAGCAAGAGTGGTCACCTGAGCCGAAAAGTTGCCTTTTTTAAAACAATTGCATTCACCTACTTGTTCAGTATTACCTTTCCCCAAAAGCTGCTGCTGGGTTAAATGAATGAGGTGCTGAAGGCCGCCTAAATTGGAGAAGAAGCATTAAAAGTATGAAGAGTAGAGGCATTTCTGCCGTACTGAACATCTGTCCAGGACATAACATGTGAGCGATGCGATTCACTTAAATGTCTGAAGAAAAAAATCTTAGGTAAAGAACCAAACAGAGAATACTCCATGCCTTTAAAACCTCTGCAAGGCAAGAGACTGCTTACACAGTTACAGTGGAGAAGAACACTCACTCAAGCCATTATTAAAATACTTTTTAGGCTGCCAATTTTAATGCACTCTAAAATGCAATGTACTCAGATTATTCTGCAAATGTGTGTGCTTCATGACACTTAGCGTAATTACAATAATAAATACATTAACTTGCAGCTATGTAGGATAAGACAGAAACTAATATTACCATGCCATTTGTACATTTTTCTTCTTACAGATCAGTGTAGCTTAAATGTTATGTTCTAAATTATTTGCATGGGGTGGGATTAAGAAAGGAGACTATTTGTCTGGGGAATTTCAAACTAGTGAACTTGGCTATTAAGAGAATATAAATTATCTCCTGACTTGTTGCTAGGCTAACAATTCCCACAGTGGGGTTTCAAACAGTGATGAAACATGAGTTAAAGACCAACAAGATTAATATAAAAAGGTAAAAAGATTTCTCTTAAGAGTGATGTGTAAAAGGAGCGGGGTCTGCAAAGGTCCCTCCAGGGAAGGCAGCGTCTGGACAGGCCAGTATTTCTCATTTCGTAATGTCTGGGGAAATGTTCACACTGAAGCTTAAGTCATTCTCATATGAGCACACACCTGCTCCTGGGAGACACAGGAATTCACTACTAATGAACTAGACACAGAATTTATGAGTGATACATGAAAAGACCTACAGAATCAGGGTATTCTGGAAAGTTTCAGAGCCCCCACAAAGCAGGTGTAGAGAAATTCAAGCCTCACCTCTTCCTCATTTCATCACTCAAGTTCCTGTGTCTTTTGCAGAACTAAATGGGGCATCAGAGGTGGCTGCTGCATGCGACCCTGTGCCATCCAGCCGTAGCCCCTACTGCAGGGCTCCGTGACCCAGCCTGACTCCCCAGCTGCAGGGGGAAGCAAGGCTGCAGGGGTCAGGGGAACAAAATTGCCTGGGGAAAACACAAAATTGCCCGGTCACCTTGGGCTGAGTTGTGTGCCCAAGTTGGTCTCATCCTGCAACAGAAAGCAGTGCAAGCTCGCCGCAGCCACGGGCTTACAAACCTGGAGACCTCTTTCTACCTCCCCTCAGCTCTGCAGAACAAATAATACAGATATTATGGCACCCAGGCTCATAAAGACTTTGATATGCAGCTTGTCGTCTCAGATGACGACCACTCTTGCTATGCCGGCCTCAAAGGCAAAGACACCACCATATCCCACATCCTCATGTATGCAGGCAAACATGCACATGCAAACATATCACACACGTGCACTTGCCCTCTTGCTCAGACACTGTCTGAACAGAGCCACTGCACAAGTTCACCTGTGCCTCCCGAAAGACAAACCCTGACAGTGTTATACACAGGAGAAGGGTCAAGCAGACATGCACCCACACAGCTTCTACCATCAGGAAACAATTTTCTCCTGTGACAGCTTTTCCTCCTTTGACCCACAAAAGTGGGATTTTTCCTGACAATCAAGTCCTCTAAATAATTCTGAGAGCCTCAAACACTATCATAAGAAAGGACTTTGGTTGTTCCCAAGTCAATGGGAAGAAAGGTAGGCTGCATCTCCTGCAGCGGACGGGTTTTCTCCACTGATTACAGGACAGCAACATCAGCTAATTAAGGTCCTTCCTTGAGTCACTTCTCTGACTTGCCTAAATTATCAGGAGTTGATCCAGGCCTCAATTCATAAAATCACAGAATGGTTTGGGTTGGAAGGGACCTTAAAGATCATCTAGTTCCAACCCCCCTGCCACAGGCAGGGACACTTTCCACTAGACCAGGTTGCTCAAAGCCCCATCCAACCTGGCCTTGAACACTGCCAGGGATGGGGCAGCCACAGTGTCTCTGGGCAACCTGTGCCAGTGCCTCACCACCCTCACAGCGAACAACTTCTTCCTTACATCTAATCTAAATCTACCCTGTTTCAGTTCAAAACTGTTGCCACTTGTCCTGTCACTACAGGCCCCGATGAAAAGTCTCTCTCCAGCTTTCTTATAAGCCCCCTTTAGGTACTGAAAGGTCACAATAAGGTCTCCCCAGAGCCTTCTCTTCTCCAGGCTGAACAACCCCAACTCTCTCAGCCTTTCTTCATAGGAGAGATGTTCCAGCCCTCTCACCATTTTCATTTAGGTCTCTGGGAAAACAAGCATACGGTGTGGCTGAAGCAAGTACTCCAGCCTTTCTCACAGCTCAACAGCCTTATCATGCAAGGAGCTCCTCAACAGACATCAGCTCTGTTATGAAAATTTGCAAATTATCATAGAAGCTAGAGATTAAAAGCATTTTATCTAACACTTCTACACTTTACTCTCCCAGCATGACTTCAACCTGTACAGAGTCAGGGAAAAAAAACCAAAAACAAAAACAAACAACAAGAGAACGCAGAGGTTAAAGTGGAAGATACCTATACTAGTACCATAAACAAGGTAATGCAGGGAGAGGTTGCTTTACAGAGTTTCTAATCCATCCCTTCACTTACCCTCCAGCCTCCTTTCTTTTTCTTCTTTTCTGTTGCCTAATATTTGATCTACTTCTGTGAAGTCTCAGTTTCCATCCAAATGTGGTTTGCTGTGATCACAGATGCAATAAATTAATATCAGAATTGTGGGTGGGTGGATGGGGAAAAAAAACCCAACACTATGCCTTTTTTCAAGATGCCATAGACTTCAAGCAGAGTTTCTTGGAAGTTTTACTGCGTGTTCCCCCCAGAGGGTTGTGCCTCATTTGTACCTTTCCTCTCTCAAACAAGACAGTAGTGAGAAAAACAGTGCTCAAAGAAAAAAAAAGGTCAGCAGAAGCATCCTGTTGCTGTGAAAGGCTTCCAGTGCAGCTATGTTAGAAATGCAAGAGCTGGTGCCTTTCGCAGAGGCAAAATGCAGACTTTTGCCCTTGTGGTGCCGGCTCCTGGCCCTGGAGAAACCCAGGGGGACCAGAAGCTGCTCCCTCGGGGTCAAGGCACTGCCGAGAACTATGAGTGGTGCCTGCCTCTGCAAGAGCACTCTTCTGCTGAGCACAGAACCATCTCTTCCGCACCTCTCGCATAAGGCGCGATGAATGGTGCTTCATAACCCAAGAGAAGTCAGGAGAAAAAAAAAAAAACCACAACAAAAAACCCAACTCCAAAACCCCTTACCCTTCCAATCTCACTGCCCCTACAACCTTTCTACTCTTTCTATACCCAGAGGATGTGCCCCTCAGGCTGAGAGCCTCCATTTTAAAGAGCATGTAGTACAGAAAAATTTTATTACACAGCAAAGACATCTCTACTCAATGCTGGCTATTCAATGAATAAATAGTTAAGGGAAAAAAAACCCAATATTCTGGGAGTTATGCTGTCACATGAGGAAGAAAAGGGCATCAGATCAGGCAAAAAGGCTGAAATGAATCCACATAGTTTCAGTTCTAATATAATTTTGATGTGCAGAGTGCTCAGTTCTCTAAAATCTGATGCTGGGGAAGATATTATTAGAGTTCTAGCTTCAGTAAGTTAACTATGTTGTAATAACATGCCTATCTTCAGAAATCATGAGATCTACTTAAAAACCATTGCAACTTTTACAATAGAAGGTTTTATGTGCCTTTTCTGTGCACTTGTAACAAGTTGTTTAACCGAAAGCCAGAGCTGCCTCAGAAACACACAGATCCACAAGTGGATTAAAATGAAAACAGTTAGTAATAATTAAAAAAAAAATCACTCCAAAGATCACAGGATTTTATAATAAAAACTCACTAGGTCAAGTAAGTGGCAGTTATCTGCCCAGAAAGATACTAATGAAATTGCATGACTTCACACCCAATCCGTCTGTTTCTCATATGCATTTAAAAACTCCTACACTGGTAGCAATGGAAAAAGAAACACTAGACCTCAGCTCTCACTGCGTTAGGATAACTCTCGTGGTTCGTCTTTTATAGTTCACGCTTCACAAGTT
Source organism: Pandion haliaetus (assembly GCA_013401275.1). Classification (NCBI taxonomy): domain Eukaryota; kingdom Metazoa; phylum Chordata; class Aves; order Accipitriformes; family Pandionidae; genus Pandion; species Pandion haliaetus. The sequence continues at coordinate 34,667 of VYZV01022240.1, read as the reverse complement.
CAAGTACTGCTGTCTGTTGAACTAATTAAATTCTGATCTTTACTCTCAGGTGCCTAAATAAGGGTCTCAGACAGATAACAAGGTTAAAAACATATGGGCACGAGTATGCTCTTGGGAAGACTGCTACACAATGGCTGCCCGGGGCAGACAGCGGAGTCGTCATCTCTGGGTGCATCTGCTCCCCTGCCCGTGGTTTAACTGACAGGAAGCACAGCCGAAGATACCAGGACCAGTGACGAGTGTTTCCTGCCTGCACAGCCACATCTCCCCCACTCCGCACGCTTGTCACCGAGCACGCCTGTTCCTTCTGCACAGGCCATGGGAGAAACTCCTCCACGAGGGGGAGAAACTCCGTGACACCTTCTAAAAAAAAGAAAAAATTAAGTAAATTAAGCCTATGCACAGAAAGCCAGTCAGCTGGATGGATAAAAAGTTATCAGGCCAAGCGTATTGAAATGCGGCCCCAGAACGCCACCAAAGAAGGGTATAAAACGCTGGTGGCATGTTCTCATCCAGCATGGCCCAGCACAACACGCAAGCCAGTCTGGAGGCTTTAGAGCCCGGCCTTTCTCAGAGGGGCTTGTACACCACCAAGAAACCAAGTTACTTGTCTTAATAGATGAAGCAGCAAATGAGCAGAAGTCTTCAGAAATTAACCACAACCAGTGGCAGAAACCACACTGCCAAATACGGCACCAGCATGTCTACTTAATGAGACCACCCTGTCCTAGAAAAGGGGACAGGTTAGATGCTCTACGGGGCTTTTCTAACACTAATACCTAGAGTAACACCTGCTAGTCTACCACAAAATTGAAAGGCTGAAGAAGTGTTTACTACCAACAGGATAAGCACAAGAATTAATATAGCTTAAGCAAGCAAAGAACCAACTGCTAGACACAGCAAATTTCAGTGAAAAGCAGAAACTCCAGCACAGCTGTAATTTCTATGGTATCTATATATGAAGCAATATGCTATACTCAGCCCCTCTCTAAGTAGTCTTCCGCTCAGTCTTAGATTGCCCCATAATGTTACCTGTCAGAAAACATCTCTTTAACCAGCCTAAAAACTATACTTCCAGGTAGGATGAGAAATTATTAAGATGGCCTCATATCCTTCTTCCACCAATGGCCAACTAGTGGTATAAAACTGAGGAGAACCAATTCTGAGCTGTATCTGCAGGGCTGCCAACTAAAGCAACAGAAGACACGTCACTTGTGTAATTAAGTTGGGAAATATATCAACCGGTAGATATCTAGTAGATTTAACACTATCATCTACTGCTATAGTTTAGGAGCATTTTCTGCATAAACTTAAAAGCAGTGAAAAAATCTTCAACGGATTTCATGGAGTTTCTGGCACATTTTACCCTTTATGGAACTGAGGCTCTCCATCCTAACATACCCTCCATCCTAGGGTGCTCTTCATCCCCATCCCAGAAGAGTTTGGAACAAAAATGCCTTCACATGGTGACTGGCACTGTTAGTAGAACAGCCATCTCAAAGTCAGTAATCTGCAATCTCCTGAAAATGACCAGGCTCCAAATTCTCATTTCCAACTAGAAACCTATTCTGTAACTAGGTTCCTCTGACTGAGCACGCTTTGTCCCCAGCTTTCATGTGCTCCCATCAGAGCTCCGTGACCATCTGGGTTATTCCAGAGAACCGCAGCTGTCCAGTGCTTCAAAAGACAAGACTACGTTCCTCCACGTCACTGGGAACTTGACCCCTTCATGCCTTGAAAGTTGGAGCGAAAGCCCTAAACCAGGACCCATCGGACACTAAGAGAAAGCCAGTGGAAGAACTTCCAGCAGAAGCTCGCTTCTGCAGCATTTCTGATGTCTGCTTAAGACGCAAGTCCCACCCTTGACAAATACTCAAGTGATCCCAAGCAGCCAACAAATTAAAAAAAAAATACAAAGTAATGGTTGCTCAAAAGCCTTTCTGAACAAAAAAGCCTTGCAGCGTGATCTGAACCTTACTAAATTTTGCTGGATTGGCAAAAGGACTTAGGAGAGAACTGAAAAAAAAAAAAGTGTTTTCCATCTCAGATTCCAACAATACTATGTAGCCAACAGCATTTTTGTAGATTTGCTTCTTAGTTTGTAAGTCACGTTGGTCATATCTTGCAACATGTACTGGCAGGATTCAATGTTTTCCTAAGAAAACTGGGGTGGCAGATGCTGACACTGATCCAGAAATGGTTTACTCTCAAGCTGGATATTCTTTTTAACCCTGAAAGTTCATCTGTGTACTGTTAATGAACTACAGATTTTATTACAGCAAACATTTCAAAATTCTCATATGTATTTATTGTCATGGTGTATTACGATTGTACTAGCTATAAGCATAACACCAAAAAAGTTATGTTTACAAGCATAGTCATCTCTTATTATATTGACTATACACTATTAAATTAGACAAAAATTTAATGTAACAAGCGTAAGGCTAGAATAAAGACGGGGATGTTCTTTTATAAATGATTTTGAAGCATTTTAAGATCATCTAAGTTTTCAAGCTCTGTATATTCTAAGCAAAAATGGAAAGGTAAATGCTGTGGTATTTGTATTTATAAAAGCAAAAGAAAAATAAGGATGTCTCAGTTCTTACAAAATGGAAAATTTATTCCTCGAAGCTGCTGCTGCGTGGCATCAGCAAGGCACCCTCATGCTCTGAACAGCCTGTCCCCTGCATTTCTTCCTCCAACTCGTTACAGCTAACAGGGGAGGAGTGGTCTCCACAGAACTGCTTTTCCTGCAGAACAGCTATGAGTCAACTTGTCTCCTGTCTCTGCAACTAGTAGCCTAACTGCTACGGTGTGTTTTTTGGGGAGGTAGGAGGGATCACAGCTCACCGGGTGCCTTAACAGAGAGAGGAGCAAAAGTGAAACCGAGCTGATCGACACCCACTGACCAGGCTCCCCAGACAGCAAGAAAGAAACTGCCTTCACAGATTCCTGTTTGGTTTAACTAGCTCTGACAGAGGGGAACATGATTTTTAATTCTACAGGGTCCCTTTAATAATAAACACCCCAAAGAAGACATTTTCCAGATAACCAAGGAATTTTTTACAGTGTTGACTTACCAAGCAGAGCACAATAACCAGCTATTCTGTTTGCACTGTGAGGCAGTACAGTGCAACGAGTTAATAATTTATCACGGCATTGCTCTTGGCAACTGACCATAATCAACTTTTAAAATTCTTCATTGTTCTTACATTTTTAGTCTCAGCAAGAATATGGCATCCTTAGAGCTTCAGCTCTATCTGAACATTTTCTAGCTGAGGTAAGAGGTTTAATCTTCCCAAACACCTGCTTTCCTCCTGCATTGTTTCAGGCTCAGAGCAAAGGTCATAATTTCATTTCAATAACCTGATTTAGCAGACAGGAATAACTAGAATATTTTTAAACAAAGCAAGAAGTTCACATTCTTTCAAAAAGACGCAGCGGCACGGTTCTCATCCCTGCATTTCCTTCCCCTTCTTCTCCCAGAAGGAAAAAGAACAAAAAAGCCCAAGCTTCTCCCTCCACCAAAAGCTTTTATTTGCACATGTTCCCCAACTAACAAGCAAACGCCTTTTCCCCCCATTTTATATTATCGAGAGTTATGCCTCTACATAATTTGGAGCAAAACCTGATTTATTAGTTAACACACTCTTCCTCTCAATCAGAAGCATCTAGCTGTGGTGTTCAGACAAACTCATTTGGAAAACAAGCTTTTGAGAGTTTAGATTTGATGTGTAGGAGAGAGTTAACTGTCCTAATTATCACTTTGTTGAAGCTTTGGCCATGGAAACTGTCCTCTTCCAAGGACAACTATGCTACTTTGCCCTCCCCCTTATTTCTCAACCCCAGCTCTTAAAAACTCCACAGCTCCCCCACTCTGAAATCAATCCCTAACCTGGTTCTGTCAACCAGCCCACCAACTTCCCATGGCACAGAGACCTGACTTGCCGACTTGGCTCATCTTGGCTGAACCAGGTAAGGGGTTGCTCACACAAACAGTTCAGACTGTGGATGGGAGTGGAAGGCAATAAAACACTAGGAAAAAACCTATGCTGTCAGTGAGGAAAAATGAGGGTGGCACCCCTCAAGCAGCACTGAGGTAGCTGGATGAGTGCTCCTGCCATGGAAACATCTCAGAACGATCATGCCCACTTCTAACTGCTTCACTAAGGGTACATTTTAAATTAAATTAGACTGGTGCAAGTTGATACGCTCACAAAAACGTACGTCCAGAGTTTAAATTGCAACTTTAGCTCCACTAGTGCAGCTTACTGTTAAGAACCTAAGGGCAAGCTAAGGGCCTGGGCAGCTGCTAAATGAGCCATCTAAGGTTTTACAACCCATCACCTCCAGGACAGTTCATTATCCAAGAAAAACTTGCTTGGTGAAGACCTCCTTTCTGTGCTTCAGGGCCTATCCTCATAAACCATTGCCACGTGGGTTTAACGGGACGTGCCACCAAGCGACTGGGGTGGTTACGCATGCAACCTTCACTTAAGAGTGAAAATGAGCAGCTGGGGTGAGGATGGAGCACCTTCACCATGCACTTAAACTGGGTAAGTACAGGTTGTGTGGAGATAGCGGAGACAGCACTGAGGCACTAGCATCATTCTCCCATCTAGTTAGTAAATACCAGGCTTGTTCACGACAGACGGCCTCACAGGTTCTCCCAAGGCAGCCTCTGTCAGAAAGCAAGCTGCTTTCTCCACAGAGTCTTCGTTTTTTCCTGTTTTCACCCCATCTAGAGTTCCTCATGTAAGGCAGCAAAAATGAACCCACAGAACTTCCCACTGATTTTTTTTTCTTCTTTTCGCAGACATGCTGCATGGTTCTGGGTCTTTTCTGTCAGGGCAGGGGTTATTTTACTCAGCTAGCTATTTGCAACTAGTAACTGCTGCTGTCTCTCCTCAAGTGCACATGTTAAATCACAGTGTATCAATAAAGTGTCATCACAGCTCTTTTGTTTATGAAGCCTGGCAGGAAAAATTAATAAAATGCTTCCTAAGTCCACCTGAACACAGGGTGCCCGTAAGAAAAGCTTTAAACATTACAAACATCAGAATCTAGACACCAAATGCACTCCTTCTAACTACATGGCTTTTAAAGTATTAAACCTTTTCTGCAAATATCCCTATTATTTTTAAACAAAACATTTGCAAGACTGAGCTCTTATCTTGTAGTTTGGCAAAAGTTTTCCGACATTTCTGACTGTTGAGAATTATTTCTAGTTCATTACCACTGAAACAACATTTAATACAGCTCATTTGAAGGACCGTATTAAAAGACAATTAGTTTTTTATAAAAACAAATGGTACAATGTTTATTTACATCAAGCATTCACAATTAGACATACGTCTTTCAGAAGTGCATACAGAAAATATTCTACCAACAGTAACTTTCTTCTTGGTTTTCTTCTCAGGAAATCCCTCCACAACTCATTTTTAAATGGTCTAAATTAATGGCTTTCTATATCACAGCTCCATCAGACAAATTAAAATTGTATTTCAGTTGCTTCAAAACCAACTTATTTCATTGTTGCTTTTAGCTGGTACTAGAAGAAATATACTTTTTTTAAACAGAAAAGGGCCAGTATTTTTAAAAACGCCACAAGCCTTCCCTAGCAGTCAAACTTGAGACTGTTTCTCAACACAGAAAGTTTCATTTTCATTCATATGTCTAAACCACCTTTGTAAATAAAAAAAGCCCCCAAACAGACACTTCCTCTCTACAGTTCCTTCTTTTCTCTTTTTGAAATAAACAAAAGTTGGTTGTTGTTTTGAAAAAAACAGGATGGCAGCCTCTCAGTAGCACACCACCAAGGGTGCCTGGAGCCCCTTGCTAGGCTCACAGAGCTCTCGACAAGCTGGTTCAGAGGCACCAAGAGACAGGGAAGTAAATTCTTGCAATTTGTGCAGGTTTGCCACCCTTTGCATTCCATGGCATATAAGCTTCATAATTATTTTCTTGATAACTAATACCCTCGTTCACATGCTTCATTTACAGGCACTGTGACAAAGCTTGAATAGCTACAGAGAGTAAATAGTTTACAGAGGCTCTGGAGAGGAGGGAGGAAATAACAGCACAAGGCAGCAAACATACCACGAGAATGGGAGTCGATAACGTAACCACCACCTCCAAGGACAATGTCAGGCAAAATTCTGCCTTCAGCAGACAACGTGCAAGCCCTGGTGCCTTCAAGATATAGTTTTCATGAAAGTTCTTCCTAAGAGGGTCATCTTCCGGTTGGAAAGACAGCCTCCACTAAAAACAAAACATGCCATCCCATCCTTGGGAAGCTATTCTTGGTAGCTCCAAAATTATCTAGTGCAGCACATGTAGCACGCACAAAGAGGAGAAAACTAACAGTATCCTTGTCAACCTGCTTTTAACTTGAAATTGAGTCTGGTTGGAAGAGCAAGTTAAACATTAATTTTCTGACAGCGGTCAGGCCTGGGTATCACAAATTGTAACTGTAGTTTCACAATCACGTTTTGCTGCTTCTTTCCCTAGCTGCCATATAAAACTAAACAAACACCAAGATAGCTGGGAACTGGAGAACAGCAGAAGTGACTTGATACAAAGCTCATAAAAGCAAGGTAGCTTTCTCCTAACCTGTCAGCTTTATTAACTCAGTCAAAAGATCCCATGAAAAACACAAGTAACTCTAGAGGAATGTACAGAATAACGAAAGGGTATATATGCAGCCACAATATAAATTAACATTTTTTTCCTCTCAACAGTAGGCAACAATTTGAATCAACGAAGCTCACCCCTTTCTTCCAATTCTGAAACCCTGTCTCATGTGGGATGACATTTATACTAAGCCCACTTAAGAAGTCAAACCACTACCATGCAAGAAGGTAAGTGAGGCAAATGCAGAAGGAGCTTGCAAATGAAGTGATGAGACCGTTAGTACACTAACGGTAACCACTGAAGAAGCGCAAAACATCGCCCTCAAAATAAAAAATGTATTTGGTATATTCACACAGAAATGTTGACGATGAGTTAAATATAGGGTGTTCTAGAAATAGACTAAAATGTCTAATTATAGAAGCAGACAGTGACATTCAATCCATCTAAAACCAACCCTTTCCCACAGTTTCCAACCTATGTATTTAGTATTCCTATTCCTAGCTGATTTTCTTGACCATAATATCTTTTTCCCCCAATATAGAAAGAAAGAATTTTTACACGCAAGTTTAAGAACTGGAGGTTCTTTCCAGGCTAACATAACAGCTACAACATTCACATTCAAACGTGAACCTAGTACAAAGTCACACGTGACCCAAGATGACTGATCTAAGGACAAATAAATTACCCGAGTTCTAGCCATCCAATTCATCACTAAAGATAGCTGGTAGGTAGTTAAGGCCTAAAGCACATCAAGGTAAGAATGCATAAACTTTAGTCCCTATCTAATGGGATCCTTTTAGCACAAAGGCTGACACAGTGGGAAGCTTTGCCACAGGACAGGCCCATATTGAAGAATAAATCGTTTTTACCTCTACACAGATTAGCCCTGTCAGGCAGGTCAGGAGAGTGAGAATGTCTACAGCCTTTCACATGGCTCCTGCGGACTTTTGATAAGCAAAAGACTTCAAATTTCAGTACATACAGTCTCTGTCAACTACTTTATCTGTGCGGGAACATTTACGGAAGATTTAAGGAAGCAAATAATCTCTAAAGCACATCAGTAGCATTAAAAGAATAAGCACAGTAAATCACTGGCATATGGTAGCAAAGTTTCAGCGCTTACAGAGTGGATTGTAGCGCAGGCTGGAAACGTGAACTCCACCTCCTGATGCTCCAGTGCTGAATCACTCCAGCGGGGGAAAGTCCTTGCTGCTCTTCACACACCCAACAGAACTCCAGAGAGTTACCAAAACTGTCAGTGAAAACAACAATATCTGCCAGCTAAAGCTGAGTAACTTTTGCTAATGCTTGCAACAAATGAAAGGCGTTTGGGAGATCAAAGCTTCTCCTCTGATACAGAGGGAAATCCTGCGTTTTTCTTACAAAGCCTTTTCTATCAGGTCGCCAAATGCAGTCCTACTCTAGTCCCCTCCCTTGAATACAGCTGTGCTGAAAAGAGAGAAAAGGGTACACTTATGCACCTCGTGGCTGGGTTTTTTTTTTATACTAAGAAGTATCCAAAGAGTAACGCAGACCACTCAAGTATGAGTTTGCAGCAATACTGAAACATCAGGCTATACCAGGCCAACAACATTCTTCAAATCTGGACATTTACTTCTTTTTTTTTTTCTCATTTGAGTGCCAAGATCACAGACTTGGCAATTCTAATATTCAACAGATGAAAAAAAGAGCGTATTAGAAAACACGCACTTCTGTAAAAGCATGGGTCTGGAAATAATGTTCAGGCTGACTGGTATCTAATGATACCACTCCCATGGCTCATCTCTCAACAACCACAAACTTAATCCAAACTCAAAGATCCCTGCCTTAGGGTTGGGGGAAAAGCAGGGGTTTGGGTTTTTTTCAGAGACAAACACAGGTTTCAGCTATAAAAATCAACAAAAACTAATGCCATTTCTCTGTCCCTTCTAATCCACTTCTCTGCCCTCTACAAGATCTGTACAAGCTGTCATCTGTAAGGCTTGGAGGACTTTCAAATCACTTCTTCCTAGCTCCACCACTGCACCCCAGATACTTCTGTAGCCCTGGAGTAGTCCTTGCGCAGCAGCAAGGGAGCTTGAACATGGCAGCTTTGCCTTCAAAGAGGAACTACTCCTCCGCAAAGCCCTGCTCGAAAGAAAACAGCAGCAGCTACTTACCCTTTAGCATACAACAAGTGTTCTGCCCAAGATAAGCAGCTGCAGGTTGGAAGCCAACTTAGGATAACTCAAGTTTTTAAGGCTGGATGTCTCGACAGGGTCTGGTACAGCAGAAAGAAGGGGAGGAAAGAGGTAAGGAAAGGAAGGCTTGTGCTCTGCCAGTTGCAAGCACAGCAGACAGTTGTTGCCTCAGCCCTAAGATCTGAAAATAAAACTCATGATGAAAAAAAGGAAGGTGCAAATACCTTAAAGAATTTTTCAGTAAAATACTTCTATCACTAACTCAAAATATTTTTTTTCAAAGTGGTTCCTCTGTAGTTTTATCATATCGTCTGTGAATTTTTCAACATGAGACAATGCATAAAAAAAAAAATCTCCCAAACCCTTGCAAAAACTGTTGCTTTTAGAAAGAAAAAAGACAAAACATACAATCAAAAGATGGTAAACAACACACCTTACCGTAAGATGCAGAAGGAAGATACGGGTGAATACTGGCAGGGCTGAACAGACAAGACAGCCTCACCCAAAACATGACCATTTACTTAATGGTTGCCTCCCTCTGTCCCTCCCCTGCAACCGATCACAGTATTAAGCAAGACTCCATTATACTTCTCAGACATAGGCTCCATACAGTAAATGAAACTGGGAAGTAGTCCCCTGTGCGCGACAGTTTAAGCTCAGTAGGAAGATGAACTCAACTTTATTTCTCAACTGAAGCACTGAAATAGAGGGCCCAAAGTTGTACACTCAGACAAAACTTCTGAAGATATTAGCCTGCATTTCTGTTCAACTATAAACAAGGTAGAAACACTTGCTCTTTTCCAAAATACTGCGCTAGAGTTCAGAAGGCCATAATTAGGAGAATCAAGGTCGTTTTCATCCACTGGAAGTTTAAAAAGCAATTTGACACACCGCAATTACCTCCAGGATTTTCTTCTCCCATTACAACCACTGCTAAGCCCATTTTATAATTGGTCTGTCCCTCTGCCATGTACACCATCCCCACTGCTGTATTTTCTTAATCATTTTCAGAAAAAGGTGACTACCTGCCCATTTCTTCTGCACAAAACAACTTGACTCCCTCTATTTTAAAATGACACCTCGGCGCCTGCAGCTGAATGAGTTTGTTTCGGCAGAAACAGAACGGTAATTTGAGGTCACGAACACAGAGAGCGATCCATCTTTGAAACGACAAACCTGCCATTTTAAAGTCGCTCGGGACCACGTCGGGTGAACAGCGGAGCAAAGGTGCTCAACGCCGCAGCGCAGATTGCTAACACTTTGCCCGAATCGCTTTGGACCGTGCTCTGCTATGTTCTAACCGGGTCCAGGTAAATGTACCTTTGGAATAAATAAAATTCGTTTATCGTACAGTCAGCGGAGCGGCAGCTGAAGGGGGTCAGATCGGCAGCCTGCCTGCCACCTCCACGCGCCTCAAAGGCGACAAAATTATAAAACGCAGCAAAATTACCGATCAGCTGTGACACCTACGAAGTGTGCTGTTCAGAGAAGCACAGTGGCGGCCGCAGTGCCCTTCGCCCGGAGCGACACGCTCAGCTACAGGCAGCTCACACCGCTGCTGCCCCGAAACGCTGCTTTTACTCGCGGCTCAATTTATTTTTTTGGTTTTTTTCCCAAGTGCGCCCTGGTGCTGCACTTTACCAGAAGTTCCCTTCCCACCCACGTCGTCCCGTCCCGTCCCCCCC